>PVLA01004388.1:0-178504 GCA_004027455.1 Hydrochoerus hydrochaeris | reverse complement strand
GTTGCCCGTCTCTGGCTGCCTGTCCAGTGTCTCAGGGCAGTTGTCTCACAGGAACCCCGCAAATCCTCCTCCATGAGCTCTCCCACCCAAAGCTCCCGCATAAACTCTCTCACACTACTCACAGAAGGCAAAACCCCACAACCAGTCCTCACAAAGGGGTTATCTAGAGGGCCTCCAGCAACCCCCCTGGAGTCTCCACTCTCGACTCCATATTGAGCATTACATAAAAACATACACATGTGAACTACACAAATTACAATTATCAGTACAAAACATTCCAAGATCCCCGCGCCCAATTCTCACATGCGGTGTCCTTTTCCTGGAGAAGCGATTGTCACAAGGCGTGGATGGACTAGGACGCGGCATGGACAGAAAAGGGCTCCGCATTCAAGATTTCTACCTACTTTGTCTTCTAGTAGATTGAGTGTTTCTGTTTTAATGTTTAGATATTTGATTCATTTTGACTTTAGTTCATGGTGATAATCATGGGTTTAGTTTTAGTGTTTGGCATGCATATAATCAGTTTTTCTAGCACCATTTATTGAAGAACTTATCTTTCTTCCAGTGAACATATTTGGATCCTCTGTCAAAGATAAGGTGACTTAAGTGTATTTGTAATTGTGTCTGCATCTTCTAATCTATTCCATTGATCCTCAGGTCTGGGGTTTTTTTTGTGTGTGTGTGTGTGAATACCATGTTGATTTTATCAAAGTAGTTTTATAGGTAATTTTGGGTCTGGGATTGTGATGCTCCTGATTTATCTTTGTTGCCTATAATTGCTTTGCTATTCTAGGTCTTTTCTGGTTACCAGTGAAGTATAAGAGTAATTTTTCTAGATCTGTGAGGTATCTTAATGGTATTTTGATTAGAATTTCATTAAATCTGTATAGAAATTTTGGGAGTGTGACTATTTTCACTATATTGTTTCTTCCTATCCAAGAACAAGGAATATCTTTTCATTTTCTGATATCATTTTCAATCTCCTTTTCTTATGGTACTGTACAACATACTTTTCAATGTACAGATCTTTTACTTCCTTTGTTAGATTGATTCCTAAGTATTTATTCTTTTGGATGTTACTGTGAAGGGTGTTGTTCTCCTGATGTCTCTCTGTGAGTTTGTTGCTTGTGTCTAGGAATGCTATTGACTTTTGAGTGTTGACTTTGTATCTTGCTACACTAATGAATTTGTACATTAAATGTTCAAGTTTCTGGTGGAGTTTTTGGGGTCTTCTATGTAGAGTATCATGTCACCTGCAAATATTGATGATTTAACTTTTTCCTTTTCTATCTTTATTCCTTTTAATTTTTTCTCTTCTTTAGTTTTAGCTAATGTTTGCAGAACTATAATGAACAGGAGTGATGATAATGGGCATCCTTGTGTTCCTCCTTTTAGAGTGAAAGCTTTCTGTTTTTGACCATTTAGCATGCTATTAACTGTTGATTTCTCATAGATGGACTTTATAAGATTAAGGTAAAGACCAATTCCAATTTTCTGTAGTGTTTTTAAAATCATTAATGGATGTTGGACTTTGTCAAATGCTTTTTCTCATCTATTGAGATGATCATGTGATTTTTCTCTTTGGTTCTGTTAATATGGTGTATTACATTTATTGATTTACATATGTGGAATGCAACTTGGTCACATTGTATAAACTTCTTGATGATTTGTTGAATTATGTTTACCATTATCTTATTAAGGAC
This sequence comes from Hydrochoerus hydrochaeris, assembly GCA_004027455.1. Lineage (NCBI taxonomy): Eukaryota > Metazoa > Chordata > Mammalia > Rodentia > Hydrochaeridae > Hydrochoerus > Hydrochoerus hydrochaeris. The sequence goes on along the minus strand of PVLA01004388.1, from coordinate 176,801 downwards.
TTTTGCATCAGTGTTCATTAGGGAGATTGACCTGTAGATTGTTTTTTTTTTTTTTTTTTCTTAATTTGGTTCTTCTTTGGTTTTGGAGTCAGGGTAATACTTGCTTCCAGAAATGACTTAGGAAGTACTGCTTGCCTTTCAATTTCATTAAAAGAGATCCAGCATTAGTGGCATTAATTCTCTAAATTTCTTGCAGCATTCAACAATGATTTCATCAGGGCCTGAGATTTTCTTTGTTGGTAAATTTTTAATTATATTTTCAATTTCATTGGCTCATATTGATTTGTTTAGAATTTTTATATCTTCTTTATTTAGTTTTGGCAATTGAGTTGCATCTAAGAATCTGTCCATTTCTGCATTTTCATTTTATTAGAATATAGGTTCTCATAGTAGGTATTGATGATCTCCTGAATTTCTGTGGGGTTTGCTGTGATTTCCTCCCTTTCATTCCTAATTGCTTGAATTTGTGTTTTTTCTTTCGTCTTTTTGATGAAGTTGGCTAATGGTTTATAAATTTTATTTATTCTTTCAAAGAAACAACTTTTTGACCCATTGATTCTTTGTATTTTCTTTGTTTCTAATGCATTAACTTCTGCTCTTATATTTATAATTCCCTCCCTTCTGCAAGTTTTGATTTTGATTTGTTTATCTTTTCCTAGAAGTTTGAGGTTCAACATTAAGCTATTTATTTGAACCCATTCTGTTTTCCTGATGTGTAAGTTCATTGCTATAAATTTCCCTTGAAGGATTGCTTTCATTGCCACCCATAAGCTTTCAAATGTTGTACTGGCATTATTATTTAAGTACATAGACTTTTGAATTTCATCTTTATTTTCCTCTGTGACCCACTTGTTCAGAAAGGTGTTAATTTCCATATGTTAATGTAGTTTTCAAGCTTTCCTTTGTCTTTGATTTCCAGTTTCATTGCGCTATGGTCAAATAGTATGCATAGGATGATTTCAATCTTTCTACAATTACTTAAACCTGTTTTGTCAACTAATACATGACCTATTTTAGAGAACATTCCACATGCAGCTGAGAGGAATGTGTATTCTGATATTTTGGGGTGGAACACTCTATAGGCATCTACACTCTGTAGGCAAGTCCATTTGTTCACAGGCTCGGTTTTATTCTGATATTACTTTATTGATTTTTTTTGTCTAGTTCATCTATCCATTTGTGAGATTGGAGTATTAAGGTCCTCCTGTACAATTGTGTAAGTGTTTATTTGGCTTTTCATGTCACTTAATATTTGTTTTATGTAGTTGGGTGAGCCTGTGTTTGGTGTATAAATATTTATGATTGTTATCTATTCTTCTTGAAGTTTTTCTTTAATAAGTACACAGTGACCTTCTTTGTCTTTTTTGATTAATTTTGGCTTGACATTCACATTGTCTTCAAATAGAATAGCTACCTCTGCTTTTTTCTGGGTTTCTATGGAATGGAGAATTGTTTTCCATCCTTTAACTTTTAGTCTATGAGTTTCCTTTTGTTTTAAATGTGTTTCTTTAATGCAGTATATTGTTGGATCTTGATTCTTGATCCATTCTGCCAGCCTATTTCTTTTGATTGGTGAGTTGAGATCACTACATGGATGGTTATAACTGATATGTTTTGGATTTTCTTTTTAATGTTGTTTCCCGGTTGACTATTTCCTGTCTTTTTGCTCTGTTTAATTGCTTTCCCTCCTTGGCAACTTCTTTCTGTTGGTGTTCCAGTACATGTAGTCTCCATTATCTCTTTCTAATATGTTTTCTTTTTATTTTGAAAGTAGTGAAATACAACAGAATGAAACAGAACATAGCCAATTGAGACAGTACAGTGAAATTGGTACAGAATATCACAACAGGTTACTGAGATAACAGTAATAGGTGCCATAGTATATCATATTATCTTCACAGTAGTTGTTCTTTCAATCAGGTATAGCAAAATCAAATCAAATTCAGAACATTATAGAACTTATCAAAACAGAATATTGAATAGAGCAATACAATTAATCAGAACAAAGCAAAACCGTGATAATATTTGCCTTCAAAGAGGGTAGAAGAAAATACCTCATTTACTATATTGCTTATGGTCAGCCTCCCAAGAGATGCTCAGGTCTCTGGCTCCCATTTGCTAACAGGGGGTTGAGGGAGATGGCAGGCTGGTTGCTTGGTTTCACTGCACCCTAAGTTCCAGCATGGCACAGATCTCAGGAGATGCTGGGTGGTTCTCCCCCTGGAGTGGCTGCTGCTTGCCTGAGTAATGGCTGTTTACCAGGGAGGTGGACTGGTTACTTGATTCTAATATGCCTTTTAGAACACTCCGTAGAGCTGGTTTGGTGGTCATAAATTTCTTCAGTTTTTCTTTGTCATGGAATTCCTGTACTTCTCTATCAATTTTGAAAGATAGTTTTGTGGGTACCTCAATCTGGGTTTAAGATTGTTTTCCTTTAGGGCTTGAAATAATTTACTCAAGCTCTTCTTGATTTAGGACTTATGTTGAGAAGTCTGCTGTGATTCTGATGGGCTTTCCTTTATAGATGATCTAGCTGCTTTTAATATTTTGTCCTTGTGTGAATTTCTGAAATTTTGATTACTAGAGTAGATTTACTTTGGTCATTGCCATTTTGGAGTCCTATACACTTCAGTTATTTGTACACTGAATTCTTCAACCATGGTTAGGATGTTTTCTACCATTATTTGTGTGAACAGATTTTTAATGGCTTTTGTGCTGTCTCCAACTTTCTCACCAATTCTAATCAATATTGTATTGCTCTTTTTGCTTCATCCCGTAGTTGTGGGATTGAATGGCATCTTGTGATTTTTTAAGATATCTTACTTTTCATGATTGCTAGTTGCGTTCCTGTCTTCTAGATTTTCTAGATCCCATCCTTGTCTTTATTCAATCTGCTGTCTATACTTTCAGTGGAGTTTCTAGTCTCCTGTTTTTGTTTGGATCTGTTTCATTGATTCCATTTCTTGTCTCTGTTTGGCATTCATGGTTTCCATCATTTTCCTGAGCTCCTGTATTTTTTTATCTGTGTCTGCTTTAATATCTTTTATTTGGATAGTCATTTCTTTTTGCACCTTAGAAATTATTTCTTCTATGGCCTCTTCCACTTTGTTTTTTCTCTTCTGCTGCTATCATTTTAGAGAATTCATTAGCTTCTGATTTCCCCTGTCTCTTTGGTGTTCTGGACTTGCCTTGGGTGGGCTGGGTGTTTGGGATTGCATTCTGATTTTTTGTCTTGCCATTTTCTACTTTCTATTGTTTTCTGTGTTGACACTTACAGATTTCTAGCCTTATCACTGATATCATCGGTTTCTTAGGAGGTGTCTGTTCCTCGGGATGTTTTCTCTACCCAGTACCATCATCACTCCTCTTGCCAGCACTACTGTGCACCTCTTGCTTGCACCACCATACTCCTCTTGCCAGCAAGCTGTCTTGGGGCAATGGAAGAGGCAGAGAATGTGGACTTAACACTCCACTCACCAACACTGCCATCCCACGGTAATAGAAGTGCAGAGTTCAGAATGACACTCTATTCCCTGGCACTGCCATCTTGGGAACCATGGAGGAAGGGCACAGTATACACTAACACTCTACTCACAGACACTGCTGGCCCAGAGAGCAGAGGGGAAGGGTTCAAATTTTAGATTTAGAGAAAAGAAAGCAAAAGAGTGAAATTTTGAAATGATACAAAAACTGAAGAAGGAATCAACTTCTCAAAGAACAAGTTATTGATAATAGGACATAAATATCAAAGATTTGCATAAAACAGTAAATATCATGAAAGTAGACCAGAACCCCATCCAATTTAGAACTATAGCAGAGTAGACCTAAGCTCCATTTAGTAGAAAACTTCCCCTTGGAAAAGTGTAAACATTATTTCAAGAATAATATGGTCTTCATATGGGAAGATGATTAATTAAAAAAATTAATTTCAATGTTATCTCTTCAGGGAAACACATTGGAAAATTCTATCTAAGATGCCAGTGATATAAAATGAGAATGAATGTATTCTTTGTACTTCTGCAATGTGACACAAGGTTTTGTTTGTCTAAACTATTAACAACCAGTTTGTCTTTGCCAAAAGCAAAATACAAAATCTGCAGATGCTCCAAAGTCCTCAGTATCCCAATTGACCTGAAGCAGCCCATGTGTTCCTCAGATACTTCCTCAGTTCTCATTTGTAGCTTGTTCCTCACCAGAAATCAATAAATACTCACTCAGTGAAGGAACAAAAATTGACTGGAATGCAGATGTATATTAAAGTATTTAACTTTCTTGATCACTGAAAGGTAAGGAAACTGAAGGCAAAAAGTTCAGGGGAAGAAAACTTGGCAACATGACTAATTTCTCAGGAAGTCTGAGAACACTGTTTTTGAAATGTCAGAAAGAGACCTATGAAGGACACAGGAAAATCACCAGGTGCCATCATGGATGGACTAGCATGAGTCCAGAGACCAAGGCTTTGCCGAGGTGATCTCTGATGGGGTTATGCTGTTGCGTGTCCTGCAGGGACACTGAGCCTGAGCACATGCACCTATATCTGCAAGGTAGGAAGGACCTGCCCAAGGGGGCCCAGGAAACACAGGGAGACAACTGATTCTACATAGCAAGGAGTGAGGGGGTAGTCTTCGGAAAACATTATTCCAGGGACAATGAGCAACAGTGAGGTTAAAAAGAGAACTTGGAACAGCAGAATATCTGCTGCTTTCTTCTTCCAAAGCCTTGAAAACTCTGATTCAGGATCTTGGACCATGCATCTGGGGAAAGGGTATTTACTATTTAGGATTGTATACATAAAATTGCTATTAAATGATTAAGATGATGCTTTTTATATACCATTGTAACAAAATATGTATAAAGGATTTTTTTCCTCTCTTCACTAAAGAGTTACTGGATCATTCTGGAAGAAACAATTGTAAGAAGGATGGTTATAAGCAATAAATGACAGATGACTTGAAGCCACAACTACTTATACGAAGACCATATTGTTCTAGCCCTCAAAATCCTCCAGTGTATTTTCACTTAATTCCAAGTAAAGCTGAAACACCTTGCCATAGTGAACAAAATCTTATGCAGTGACCTCCTCCCTCACCAATTGTACCTGCTCTCACTCACCATCGCTCTTTTTATTCTAGCCTTTACAATCTTGCTGTTTCTCAAGCAAACCAAACCTGCACTCGCCACAGGCCTCTGTGCTGGCTTTGCTCTATGTTGGCCTGCTCACCCTCCATCTTTCTCCTTCAGTGCACCCAGGATTTCCTTGAATGTTACCTTTCAAAGAGGCCTTCTCCAGTCTACTTGATATAAAAATAATTTCTCTCTCATGTGTTTATGCTCAGACATTCCTTCCTGCTTTATTTTAAATCTGAACACTTATCATTAATCAACACTATGCACTCATTTACACACTGCTTGCTTCCTATTAGAATGAAATATTGTATTTATAAGAATAGTTGTAGTATTTTTCTTTTTCCTTTTGGTGAACTCCAGCCCATAGAACAATGAGTGCCTCATTCAAACTGTTTATTAATAAATATTTAACTAAAAAGTATTTAACTAAAACTTTTAGTTTCTTAATAAACACTTGTTCCATAAAAGAATGGCTGTAATTCAGAAATAGGGCTTATGAAGACAATCTCCAGCTGAGGTTCTGAGCCCACTGCCAAGATGGGAGGCAGAGAGAATGCTGAGAACCGGAGGTGGAGGCTGGAAGGTTGGGCTGTGAATATGGATATGCAAATGCCCAGGCCAAAAACAGAAGGCCTGTCCAGGGCTGAAGAAACAAAAGTAACAAAGGTGGAAACTTAGAATGAAAAAAAGACACCACCTGGTGATCATCAGAGGAATGTTATGAGACCAAGCAACTCTGTGTAGGGAGTTCTGAGGCCCATGAAGCAGAAGTAGAGTTGGGCTAGTCTTCCCTTGTTCTGAAAATGGAAATGGAATCAGAAGCTTACTGGCTGGTCAACACTGGCCCCACCATGTGCTGAAACTGCATGGTCAGGAAAGTCTGGTCAATCTCAGACACATTTCAGGTCCAGACTAGGATGTCTGCTTCATTACAAAACAGTTCATCCCCACGATTTGAAGGGTCTTTGAACTATTGTGATTCAATGCCAAGCTCAGTGCTAGAACTTCCTGTTGAAACTCGTGACACCCATAAGAAAACATTAAAATATGGTAAGAAGACCACTTCACATGAATTTTCTGAGCACTGAGAACCTCTGTCAAGCTGTATAAAATCATTTGATAGTCTTACTAGCTTATAGAATCATCTTCTCAGACTTCCAAGACAATAGAGTAAAGATAGATTTTCTTGATGCTGATGATCTAACTGTCAACACCAAAGGCTAGGAATATAGCAAAAATGAGTCTAAAGTTAAATTATCTGATTCCCAAAGTATAAGAAACACGTGACCACACCTAACTATCTTTTCTTTATCAAACAAAGCAATAATAAAACTAGCAAGATAAAAAACTGAAAATGAGTGTTTTAACTCCCATATTTTTAACTATATTGAATCAATATTTGCGGAGGAAAGATTGAAGACAGACTACAATGCACCTATTATCCAACTTTAATTTTCAAAACATACTTTTAAGTTTGGAATGTTTATAGACAAGTTTGTATATCTAAAATACATCATGCCCCAGTGCATTTCTTAAATTTACTACAATGTTAACTCATTTAGTACCAGGAGTGACTAACTCATATCAGTTTAACAAGTCTTGGCAGTGTACAAGTGGAAGAGGTGGAAGAGATACTATCACAGCTTATAAACAGAAAGGGAATGACTAATGTTACCTGAATTCATTCAGACTTGAGTGTGCCAAGTTTTTTTTTTTTTTTTTAAAGTTACAGTGCTGATCTCCATGATAGTTAAATAACAGACAAAAGCTGCCCTGGGTCTCATTCATTGGCATGAATGAGGTGGGGTTTCTGCAAGCACAGGTGTGCATCACAGAGGTGTGCACATGCCCGTAGTACCTGTTCTTCCTCTGCCAGTAAAAATGAGGTAGATAAGAGGGGAAATACTTTGATGTTCTTCTCAGTGTTGACAGGACACAAGCCCAGGAAAAGACCTCCCGTACCATATTGTTCAGAGATGAGATGTGCTCCAGAAGTGGATCTGAAATAAATGTTAGTAGCTGATTTCTATTTTAGGAAGAATGCACATGCTGGGCTGGTCTCAGACTTCTCTTCTGCACCCTCCACCGAGACACTGTTGTCCCCTCTGCTTGTCTAGGTAACACATCATTTTAGCTGGAAGGACACAAGGTAGTCTAATAAACTAAAAGGGGACTCATTTATGTGTAAATATTCTATCAATCATGCAAATCGCATCAACTTAAGGGAAGATTTTTCTTGGAAGCTGTTAGTAGTGGAACCAATCTGAGTTTAACATGAGAAACAAAACTATGTCGTGGCCCCCATCTCTTCATGCCTCAGTGCATCTGTTTATTGGAAAATATTGGTGATAGTTCTAGGTAGGACTTTCAAACCATGGCATTACTTGGGATACTTACTAAAAGCATAGATTTTTAAAAGCATATAATATTACCTCATAGCAACTGATCTTTTATTTTGTGAGTACTTCCTTACTTATGATGCCTGGAGTTGCCTTGTCCTGATTTTAGAATCAGCCACTTTAGCAAGTCAGGTATGTTTTGAAATGAATATGTCAGGACATTATTTTAATGAATCATTATAACCTCAATCTGATAAAAGCCATCTGTAACCAACCAATAGCCAAAATCATATTAAGTGGAAAAAACCCAAAGACCTAAGAATCAGTGGAACAGATTAAAAGATGCAGACACAAATACAAATACATCCAGTCACCTTATCTTTGACAAAGAAGTCAAACATGTTCACTGAAAGAAGCATAGATTCTTTAATAAATGGTGCTGGAAAAACTGACTTTCCCCATGTTGAATAACAAAACTAGATCCATGCCTATTTTTTTATAGAGCATAAGTTTAGAAACTTTTTAAGGAATAGCAATTGAACCCATTGGCTCTTCAGTCCCTTTATTGATGGAGTCTGACATTTTGTAATAAATCTCTCTAGCTTTAGTTGTAATTATCTCTTAATTTTGGACAATGTAGGAGAACCAGATTAATATATTATTTTGACCAAGGGAAAACTCTCTTTATGTTTTTGTACATGAGCAACAATATGTACTGTATTTGTAAAAACTCAGCATCATTTTGATTAGTTGGAAACCTGCATATATATATCATAGCATTTAGACAGGATAATACCCTCCAGGATTAGAGTTGGGCTTTTAGGCATAACTAAAAGGAATGAGTGAAGAGAAAGTTATCCCAGTTACATTTTAAGCAACATATATTTTGGTGACTGTTTATTGAGGTGCCATGACTGAAGGAAAACCAGAGTTGAGAAGGACAAAGACACATGTGCCAATGTCCACCAATTGGCTACTTTTCATCTCTCATCATGATTACTCAGGGCTCCTCTATGAAGGTGACAGAGAAGACAATCTGGCCAGAGGGAAGAGATGAGTGCCCTGAGGCCCTTCAGTCTTGTTGGACCAGCTGATAGGATGAGTCTGAACTCTGGGGCTTTGTACTCAGTGGGCAGCCCAACCTCCAGTGGTCACATTTGCAGTTAAGAGAAGGCTTAGGAGGCCTCTTAGAACAGTCGCTGTTAAGGTGACCTGGCTTTCCACAGTAGTAGCAGTTGAGTCTAGTCATCAAAGTCTTCTTGGAGCCCAAAGAATCAGACTTAAGGTCTGTTTGTTTAAAGGCCACAACAAGGGCAGCCACTTTTTGGTCTCTTTGTTTTCTGTTTTTGGCTTTCTCCCAGTCCTGATTATAGAATTCTAAAGAGGCAGTTTTTACTAAAGTATTAAGGAACTATCTAGAACAAAGGCTATCTTTTGTAACTTTTTCTAATATCTGGGGTTGACTGGGTAATAAACATGTCTTTAAGTAGAATTAATTCTTCTATTGAGTCAGAATCGAGGGAAATATGCTTCAAGTAAATGATTTAAGAAGAAGAGGGGTTTTCATCTCTCTCCTGAAAAATAGTTGACAATTTAAAATAATGAGAAGCCTTAGTTTTTGTCCTTCTTAGACCTTCAAGAATTCACATTTGATAATGTCCTCTGCTCTAATTTCCTGTCTGGTTGCTAGACCAGTAGGGAACCGCTTGTGCCCCACTGGGAACTGGTTGTTCCACTGGCAATCTTCTGGCTGCCTAAAATTAACAAGGTGAGATTCATCTCCAAATGCAATAACTGTAAGTCAATGCTTGATTTAAGATTAACATTACATCTTTCCACTCTACCTCGGAAGTCCTTTAAAGATATTAATGTACTTATCAGGGTCATCTGAAAATTTTCCTAGTTCTACTTTAATTTGTTTTAAGTCACTGAGAGAAAGAGTGAATTGGCAAAATCTCATGAGAATTATATTTATACCTTGAGCATAAATAAGAATTATTTATTAATGTTAACAAAATTTGAACATAAGAAAATTCGACCATTTTTTCTCTTTTTTATAGTATGCCTTTAGTTGTAAAAGAATACCTCCTTCTGCATTCCCTTTTGGCTCTAGGGGATATGCAGGCCATGCATATGTGCAGAGAAATATCAAACGTCTTTTTTTCAACAAGGAAGGGTCAAACATCTACTGGTGCTTAAGAATGCATTCCAGAGGAGTAAGGGGTTTTGGCATTAACTTGCCCATGCCTTTAATGTAAAAAGCAATATGCAAAGATATGAGACCTGTTTTTTTCAGTACCAGGAATCAAACTCAGGACCTTTCACTGAGCTATGTCTCTAGCCCTATAGTGCATGAGACTTTGACATTGAGCTACCTATCTATGCAAAAAGGAAATAATTAGGCATAGCTTTCTTATTCCTGTGTAATATGTCCTCAAGGCATCCCTCAGGTTGATTACACTCCAGGGCAGCTGGATGCCATCTGGAGAGAGTAGAAGACAGAATTCAACCAGTCTACCCATCCTTGAAGTGGCATGCAATTTTATCTTCCCTAGTAGTTTGTGAACATTGTTTCCATTGTGACAGGAATGTTTAAAGAAGGAAGCATAACTTTGTAATAAATACTTGCTTTTGTTCACTGGAAGAGAGTATATATAAAAAGGAGAGTTGGAAGGAGTTAGAGTGCTTCCCAGGTTTTAAGGAGCTCACCTCTAGAGACAGATAGAACAATTGACTAAAGGAGCCTTGCCCCATGCACTAGGATGAAGAAGTCTCCAGACACTTGTGTCCTCCATCTAATTACCTAGTCAACTTTTCCTAGCAACAGGACAAGGTTATGTTTTATTTAAATTGTTATATCATTGAAGTTCACAGGTTATACCTATTTATTATTAGTAATCATATTTTATATGCTAGAAAAGACATATCACTCTTCCATGCACACATACAAGAAAAGGCTATTTACTCTTAATTAACATAGATAAGGCACAAATGGAAATCATTCCTCTACTAGTTGCTGTGAAATGTAAACAATTATTACAGGCTTCCTCAGCCTAATCTCTCAAATGAGTGGTAGTCTAAGTGATCTTAAAATCCACTGAAAAGTTTAGGTAGAGTTTTTAGTCTACTAACAGAGAAATAAATATGATAGATAAGTGGAGATTTGTCTGTAGTTGGGGAGCCAGTTTCTACTGAGGAAACCTTGGGTGTCCTGGCCATGACCTCTAAATTGTTCTCAGTTTGTATTGGCCCACACAATCAGAGGTCAGTCTCCAGAAAGGAATCCAGCTGTCTGTCTAATCAACTTTCATTGACTCCATTGGCCATTGGCTTAAATGAGAATTCACCAAAGAGATGCTGGGGAAACCTGTCCTCTGCTTTTAAGAGTGGTAGCTGTGGTAGGAGCATTTAATTAGCTCACAGAGTTCTAAAGAGATAGTTAAAAGCCTGAGCAAGATTATTATCTAGAGCTTTGTAAGTTGACACTAAAGTTTTTAAAGTCTACAACTTGAAAGACTGAAGAGTCTCCTTAGTCTAAATGGGTTTTGGTCCCATAAGTGTGCTGCTGTTGGAAATATCTCCTTCTGGTTTCACCCAAAAATCAATTCTTTCCACTGTGTCTCAGGTTGAGTCTCCCAAAGGATACTTGCCCAGAAGACTAAGCTGGGACATAGCTTTTATGTGTGTGCTTCTGGAAGGACAAAATTCTGACGTCTCATCTGACCCAAAGATAGGGTATGTGTCCCTCATCTAAAATGACTTTCCTGTCTTTGGTATTAGCAAACACTCATTTTCCATGGGCTTAACTTAGGAGAGAAGCATTGGATTAGTCTAGAGTTCTCTCTGATTTTAAATGCCTCTAAAAAGGAAAGTATGAAGTGTTGGGAAAAGATTAAAAGTAAACCAAAGAAAAGAAACTGAAGCAGAATAGGCTTGATATTTTCTCTATAGAGGAGGATTAGAGCCAATCTGTCCCAGTGAAACCTATCCTCCAAGCCTTAAAGAATGGCCACCAGCCTAGTGCTGTTTAAACAGTGAAAAGAGTCCTGTATTTTATTACATAGTCATCTATATTTTCTAATTCTGAGTTAGACTTTATTTAAGAAAACCTATTTGATAGAAATTTATATTAAAATCTATTAGAGGTGTTCTAATACTAGTCTAACACTATTGCCTAGAGGCAAGCAAGGAGTATCAGTAAATTTAGTAACTAATTCAAATGTAACATGTACAAGAACAAAATAAGAATAAAAATGTCTCATTAAAAAATCATAACCATGTTTTAACTTAGATTTATCATTATCTTCACAAAACTATATGAGACAAAGCAATTATATAACAAGCAATTATAAACAATGGATAAAGATAGGGCACAAATAATTATAAGCAATGGGCAAAGATAAAGCAAAATTTGAAGGATAAAAATTTGTTACCTAAATGAATCCCAGTCCAGAGTCTATGAAACAAAAGCAAACTCTCACCTCCATCCAATGATTTCAGTGGAAAACCTCCAACTGATATAGTGGAAAGAAACTCCCAACTGCTAGATGTCTAATATGAGTTCGTATTCTCTAAAACTGGAGAATGAATTTTAGGAACAATGGAGTTTAGGAGCAGAATATATTTATTGAGAGAAAGAAAAATTCTGTCTGAGAGAGCGACAGAAAGTGTCCCGAGTGTGTTGCCCAGATCAATGTCTATCACCATGCACTAAAGTTAAAACAGAACAAAACTCTAAACATTAAAACAGAAACACTCAATCTACCAGAAGACAAAGTAGGTAGAAATCTTGAAGACACAGTTGTAGGCAGAGAGTTCATGAACAAAACCCAAAGTGCATGGGAAGTATTTCACAGAATCAGTAACTGGGATCTCATTTTATCAAAAAGTTTTTGCATATCGAATGAAATGAACAACAGAATGAAAAGACAACCCACATGGTGAGAAAACATTTAGGCAACTGTTCTTCAGACAAAGGATTTCTATCTAGAACATATGAAGAATTTTTAAAAATCAGACCCCCCCCAATTCAAAATTCCCTTTCAGAAATAGGCATCTGAGATGAATACCCACTTCTCAGATGAAGAAATTCAAATAGCAACTAAATATATAAGATAATGTTTAACATAATTGGTCATTCAAGAGATGCAAACTAAAATAACACTGAGATTCCACCTCACCCCAGAAAGAATGGCTATCATCAAAAAATGAACCAATAGGGGCAACCCGCTTGGGACCCTTTCTGTCTGTTTTCAGACAGAAGCTTTCTTTCTTTCAATAAATATATTCTCTAAAAAAAAAAAAAGAACCAATAACAAATGCTGGCAGGACTGTGAGGAAAAAGGAATCTTCTCCACTGTTGGTGGGAGTGTAGACTGATGAAACCACTGTGGAAATCAGTATGGAGATTCTGCCAAAATCTAGGAGTAGAGTTCCCATTTGACCCAGTTATTCTCCTGGCTATCTTTCCAGAGGAATGAAAAACATCATACCAGAACAATATATGTGCACCCATGTTTATAGCAGTACAATTTGTAATAGCTAGTTCTTGGAAACAACCCAAATGTCCATCAACTGACAAATGGATAAAAAAGATAAGGTATTTTTATATAATGGAGTACTACTCAGCTATAAAGATGGATAAACTGGAGATTTTTATAGGTATATGGATACAACTAGAGGTCATACTCATAAATGAAATAAATCAGACTTGCCTGTATAAACAACATATTGTCTCCCCAGCAAAAAAAGCTGAAAGAGTAAATAAGATGCAAAATGTACAATAGATATTGTAAAATGGCAAGAAACTGTTCAAAAGAAAAGAGAAGCTGGGGTAAGAGAATAGAGAAAAAAAGGAAAGGAAAAGGAAAAAATGTGTATGTAGAAGATAGCTGTACTTTTAATCTCTATTAGCTCATTGAAAAAAAAGGTTTGCGCTTAAATTGTTTAATAAAATTTTATGCCTATCTTATAATCTGAGCACCTACTTTGAAGATAACAATACACAATGTGTTAACTTTTGTGATTTTCTAATTCATCTTGAAATTTTGTATCTTTTTTTTCTTGCTTTTTCTCTTTAAAATAAAAAATATTACAAATAAATTTAGAGGTATATTCTAGAGAGATTTTAAAAATGATATTTCTTTATAATACTTCAAAACAAAAATAAAGAAAGTTTTAATATGTGTACTAAAGGATGTTTTAAGCTAGGTGCCATAGTTTACACAATGTAATCTCAGCTAGACAGAAGACAGACAGGAGGATCACAAGTTCAAGGCCAGTCTGCACAACTTAGGGAAACTATTTCAAAATTAAAAAAAAAGGGGGTGCCGATGTACAGCTCAGTGGTAGAGTGCACCTGGGTTTCATCCTTAGCACCACTGGAAAAAAAATGGAAAAACAAGAATACTTTAAACTATTTTGAGGTGAACATTAAGTGAAAAGTTTTCTATAAACTAATCTGGAAAAACGTGCACAAGTCAGAATAAACATTTAATATGGTAGTAACACCGGACTAGAGGCAAGCCCATCAGAAGAATAGAAGTCTGATTTCTTTTGTAGTTTGTCCAGAGGTCTGGATATAAGAAGAATTAACATACAGTACTATGTTTGAAGTAAATACATTCCTATTTTTTATTACCAATAAGGATACATTTATTCACTGGACTGGAACAGACTGTATAAACAACCAGAAAGAAACATTTTAATGAATAACTGCAATGTTTGGAGATGTAAAACAGAAAATTTACAAGAGGATATTTGTTCCAGAGCACACTTACAAATTCATGCCAAAGCTATATGGTGTAAACTTAAGTTTTTCCATGAAATGCAGCTAATATGTTGTATTAAAACATTTTACATTATCATAAAGTGCCTCCCAGCTCTGGGCAGTGTGCTAAGCTCTTGGTCTCATTCAATCTTCATGATACCCTAACCATTGTTATGTCTGTCTCACAGATAGGGAAACTGAGGCTTGACTCCTCAATCCAAAATTTTCCAAAAATGTGTAAGGAATACAGAATTAGACTATCTCAGACTGTGCAGGTAGTGGAAGCAGTTTAGGACATCTGCAGGTGACTCTGGCATGATGGCAACTCTGATTTAAGTTACCCAAGTCCTAAATATAGCTGAGCCAAGACCTAGCCTATAACCTGTTGATATACAGCAGGCTCTAAATGTATGCTCTAGGTAGTAAATACTCTTCTTGCTTATGAATGAAAATAACAGAGATAAGTGTGACAATGGCATTGTGCAAGGAGCACATAGGTCAGCTCAGAATGAGGAAGGCGGCTAGAATTGTGAACAGACATTAGATCTCTCTGCACTCACAGCCATGGCAGTTTCTGTCCCAGTAAGGGACAATCTGTGTCAGCGTCCCCCACTGTCCAAAGTGCCACTCCTCCAAACTTCTTTCCCTTCCCACTTCACATGCAGCTGCAGCATAGAGAACTTGCCTTTCTGTGCCCTGCTGTGGCTGTCCCTTCTGCCTGGGTGTAGTCCTTGATCCTACACAGGGACCCTCAGAGAACAGCTTGCTGTGGACTCCTTGCCCCTGAAAACACCTAACTCTCTACCAGGGCTGGGCATCCCCATGGGTAGCTCGCTTGTGGTCATAAGTAAGTCTTGCCAGCTACCATTTGGCACCCTCTGCTTTTGTTGTCCTTTCCCTAATTTTCCTATTTTCACCTGTTCACTGTACCACAGACCCCACCCTTTAGTCAATCACTTGTGTTGCAGCTTCCTGAAAACTTCCCTGCTTTCCAGGCAGAGGCCAGCATAGTATTCCTGGGCATGGCTTTGGGCTAAAGGTTTAGACATGTCCTAGCACATCCAAGGAGAAAGCTTCCACCCTTGCATGGCTCCCTTGTTTTAACAAGAGGAATGGATAGCGAGGAAAGGGATCAATAAACACCAGAGAGGAGGCTCTGCTGTGCCTTTCCTCTGCAGACACCCACATGGGGAGCGTCCTCTGCTTCTCTCCTAGGACAGCCTCGTCCTGGGCTGCTCTTGGTTCTTGGGAGGCTCCTCCATTCAGATCCTTCACCTGTGATTTCAGAGCTCCCTGCCATCAGCACCTGGCCTTGGCTCCTCCAGATCCTGGGTGACATGGCTGAATGGGACAAGTCAGACTGCTGTTACCTTAGCCGCTTCCAGGGTGCAGTAGCTCTGACCCAATGCCAAAAACGTGAGGCTTTGCTTAGTGTCATGGTTGCCAGAAATCTCTACTCTCAGGGGAGATGTGATTTAAGATACTGATGAGTTCGTTTGGATTCATTTTTTTCTATGAAGAAAAGTAATTTGTAACCAGAGACAACACTGCTATCTGATTAACTTTGGCATTAAATGTAATTTCAGTTTGGGAGATTAACATTTTTTAGTTGAGGAAACTGAGGCCAGCCAGGTTGGTTAGTGAGTTAAGTAGCTCAGGAATGGTCTGGATTAAAGTCACATCCATGGCTCTTGCATCACATCACAGTCATGGGAGTAACAATCTATATTCCCTGTGCCAACTCCTCGTGAGGGGTGCATGCATCCCACACTGAGAGATTGGAGCTCAAGGCAAGATGACCCTAAGGAGATGTGCATGTGGCAACCACATTAGCTGCTAGACAAGGTCGGTTACAGGTTGGTGGGGAGAACTACCAAATTCCCAGCAGGGTCCCGCTGTGGCAGAAATTCACAGTGGTGCTCAACCGTTCCTACCCACCTGTCAGCAAGACTGGCATAGAAGAAAAACAGCACGGGCATTGTTACGGTGCACACCAAAGAGTGAGCTGCCACTGGCCTTGGGAAGTTATGCCAACGGGAGCTGCCATCACTGGGTGTGGTGATGGAATCTGTCCCCGGCCAGAGCTGCCTTCATGAGACTCAATTTCAGCAGAGCTGTGTGGAGGCTGCCTATGCTGCTCAGCCCTGGGACACAGTCCAAGGCCACCCTTGGGAACCCAAGATAACGTGGAACCTGGGGAGCCCTGGCTCCCACATCATTTCCAAGGCGAGTCATATTTGTAAGGGTAGAGTTTGTTGATACTTTAAGAAACTCCTCCTGAGAATGAGTAACACATTCCCCAGTGAGACAGCAGGGTCAGAAGCACTGAAACTGGGCATTTCACAGAGAATTTCAGCTCTGACTGGAACCTGTGGCAGGGGAATCTGGACAAGAAGGGTTCCATGGTGTCACCTGCCATCAGCTTTGTCACTGTGTACAGAAAAGGGTCTCTTGGAAACTTGGGGACCATCAATATCACTAAGTAAGTTTTCCCCCTGGGATCTGGTTTTAGCCTTTGATACCTCCCCGCTCCTGACATCTACATTTGGGGTGAAACCTGATTCCCTCCTCAGATTTCCGGATGTTTCTGTGAGGCTGGCCTGGCTCTCCATTCCCCAATTTTTTCCTGGGAGTTGTATTTACAGGGCTCTGCCCAGGCTCCCCAGGCTCTTCCGCTGCCAGCTGAGCTGACCTGCAGTGCAGCCCCTTCTTTGGCTGCTCTCTTTCTGTTTGGGATTTGTCCTGCAGTCCCCTCAGTGTTCCCTGCCTGCCCAACCCAGGCACTTCACTCTTCACTCTCACACAAAAACACCCTTGGCAGTGTTTACACACGCTAAGCTACCTTTCTCCAGTGCCTGCGAAGTTCTCAGGGAAAAACTTAGTCATTAGAGGAAGCTTCTTTAAACTCTATCATTCTGTGGAGTTTCCAGGTAATTACTGTGAGCAGCAACACTGCGGCCTCAGAGCAGCCTCGAATTACCTCCCGCAGGCAGGCCAAGAACATTCCCGTGGCACCAGACAGAGTTTCCGAGGGTAGGCGGCCACTGCTAACCCTTCCCTCGCTGAACATGTGCTGCAAAGCGCTTCTTGTCCCACAGTTTCACCGAGGAGGCTCTGACACTACACAGCTCCACATAGTAACAAACACAGCCTTTCACTGGGCCCCACACAATGCCTGGCCCCCTCTTATTTGGCTTGTTTATCTCTGATGCAAAATGTTTTGGGATTCTTTTCCAGCCACCATTTGCAGTCTCACCTACACAGCCTTCTGAGCAAGTGACCCTGGGGGTGGGGTGGGGTGACCTTTATGAAAATTGTGAATTTGAAGCAGACATGGCCTTTGTATATTTTTTTCTTAGCAAATTGCATTTGGTTTACTGATACCTGGGGTATCAAATTTCCAAAGTTTTAATACCCTTATTATTATTATTTTTTTCTTTTCTTACTAAAAATATTGATAGAAATATGTAGTGAATTTTCACTCTGGGCAACTCCACACACACTAGATTTTCAGATGAAGGTATCAAGGAACTTTAAGTACTACCCTGCAGTAAGATGATTACATTTTTTTTAAAGTGGAAGTTTTTTCTCATGTAAGTTGAGAAAATGAGTCATTTCTTATCTTGTTGAGATTCACTTTTTGGGTTAAAATACTAGATATTGGAGATATTGTATATCAAAAGTTTTGCCTTTTTCCTCTTGTTACTTTAATTTTAAAAATGGAAAATATGCTCTAAATTATATCAGCAACTAAATATAGGCCATACAAGTGCATAAAAGTAGGCCACAAAACCCACAAGATCCAGGAAGGTATGGTTAATTAGCTTAACCATCTAATTATTTAGCTGTAGAAACTATGCAATGATTAATTAATTTAAACATTTAGGCTTTTATCATAAATATGTATAAATTAATAGGTTTAGAAATGAATTATTTTCACCTCCATTAGGCCTATTTATTTGTATAATAAGAAACTGAGTTATATAATTTGTTGAATTTTTCATCACTAAATACCAGATTTGAATACTTGGTTCTGTTATGGTACTACCATGAGATCAGAGCTCTTTTACAGATACATGTGAAAGGATGAAAACTGGGGAAAATGTTGTACTCTTGTTGAGTACTGACAGATAATAAACCGAAAAGCATCTTTTGTTGAAACCTCCCAGGGTACCAGGTAAGAATGTCTCATCTGTGGCCTCTTCACTAGGGTTTTTCCATTCCCCTCTGCCACTTAGGATTTCAGCAGCTTGGAGCTGCTCTCAAAGCCTACAGCTTTGCTTCCAGAAAAGACAAACTTGATTTTAGGGAGGCAACAGAAATCTGCAGCTTTGCAACACTGCTATTTATGGGAATTAAGTATTAAAATTTATTATGGTAAGATTGCAATAAATTAAAGACTTGGTTTATAATCCCCAGGGCACAGAAATTTCAAGTATATAACCAATAAAATAAACAGGAATTAAAAATACATACTAAAAAAAATCTGTTAACCAAAATAAGTCAATAAAGGAAGGACAAAGGAACAGGAGAGATTAAAGACACATAGAATGCAAATACCAAAATGTACATTATATGCTCCCTACACAAGGTACATTTTACATTCAAAGACACAAGTTCAAATTAGAGAGATTGATGAATATATGCCACAAAACCAATCTAACCCTACAGGGTGTGGGGACTGCCTTAATACTCTGTATGTGCATCTCAATTTCTCTGGATCAGGAATCCTGGCATTTTGCAGCTGGACCTCTCTTAGGGATCTCACAGGGTTTGGATCCAGTGTCCAACAGAGTTGCAGCCTATTCTAAGACTCAGATGGAGAAAAGTGTATTTCTAAGTTTCAGTTGTAGGCAGAATTTACCATCTGACAGCTGTTGGACTGCGAGTTCAGTTTCTTACACATTGTTGGCTGGAGGCCACCCTTAGGACTCCAGTATGCCCACTTCTGCCTTAAAATTAACAGCAAGAGAGTGAAAGTCTAAGAGCCAGTATGGCCTATCTGACATATATAGAAAGTTTCACTAAACAGTATTAGAATGTATGTTTTTTTTCATGAGGATATCAAACATTCTTCAGATAATAAATGAATATTGCCTGAAGGTAATAAGTGTGTGCAAATTTGTGACGAAGCAAACTAATACATATAAAAACTTCTTCGACTTGTTAGCAAGGTGACTCTTAGAAAAACTACAGCTAACATTGTAATAGAAAATTCCTGTTCCCCTCAGGTAGTTTGCTTCAGTTTGTCAGTTGCCCAGGAAATAGTTCCAGTTCTGGTTCCAGTTGCTCCTGTCTCAGAAACAGCTGGTCACTGAGATGCATAGCTGGTTACTATGATGCATATGTTAAGAACCAATATCCAATTGAGAAGCCATTCTGCCTCTGTACTGCCTGCTTGCTGATCTCGTATAAGTCCTAGACCACCAGAGATCAGTGCCCATTGATGTAAAAAAAGATTGCTCCAAACTCCTGGGTGACAGTTGGTGTTTCTGTTTACTGTTACATCAGGCTTAGTAGTTGAGCCTGAAATTTTCCTTCCAGACAGGGAATAAGGTTTATTACTCACTAGTTCCATTCAGCATTGTGCTGGAGGGTCTAGTCAGAGCAGTTAAGGAAAAGAAAAGAAGTTAAATATGTAGAACATCTTAGAATGGTGTCTTTCCTTAGTATGCCTATCTTTACTGTGTTTTTCAGGCATTGTAACAGAAAATGCTCCCCCCACTACACACACAGTCAGTATGCTTCAGTTTGTTAGTTGCCCAGATAACAGTTCCAGTTCCTGTTACTTTTGTTTCTTAAAAATGGCTGGTCACTGTGATGCACAGCTGGTCACTATGATGCATATCATAAGATCCAATCAAAGTGAGCCAAGTAGTTAATCTCTGTACCTCCTCTTTAAAAACCATTGAAAACCTCCCTCCCTGGGCCTTTGAGGCCAGATATTTTGAGGGACAATTGACTCCCTGTCAGTGTCCACCGATGTAAAATAAATCTAAGTCGTGGATATCATTTCAGTGTTTCTGTTTAACATTACAAAATTAGACTTTTTTTTTTCATTTGGGACAGAATCCCTGACAACCAGGTCTAACCTAGTCAAGTGTGATCCTCTCATATGCGTCTGTGGCATTCTGAGTTTCTCTAGCTATGACTTCTATCACATTAAGTTGCAATTGCTTCTTAATTGCCTATGTTCTCCAAAGAACTTTAGTTTTGGTGAAGAATCCTTTAGGTTCCAGAAACAGTGTGGGACTATTGTAGGATCCCAGAGGAAACATGAGAAGATCCATGTAGAACATTCTATTAAATGTATTAAAATATCACTTGACATAATAAGTGAGTTTAGCAGGAAAACAGAATACTAAATTAAGTCAATGAATATCTCAATTGTGCTTTCATATAAATAATCCAATAATGAAATTAAGAAAATGAGACCATTTGAAAAGAGTATTTATGGAATATTGCTAAGAAAGAGAAAGGAGGGATTCATTGTGAGTGATAATTCTTCCAGGAACTGAGAGAAAGGGAGGAAGTGGTTGAAACAAAGGTATAGGAGACACAAAAGGATAATCTGTCTATTATGAAAAGGCAGGTTAACAAGAGAAAAGCATAACAAATTTATTTAACCAATGTTTCACATACATAAAAGCCTTTAGAAGTGAAGACCTAAAGGCCCAGGGAAAGCTATTTGTTTTCAGGCTTGGGTCTGATGAAACAGGACAGCAGTGTAAACATGTGATCACACAGAAATATGTGACCAGATGGTGACAGACAGTGAGGAGGAACAGCAAGGTTGAGTGTCCAGATTCTCCTTGGCTTCTGTATGAAGCATCCCTGGCCCCCAGGTGTGAGGCAAGATCCATTTGGAAGGACATTTTTTCAAGGGAGAAGGGAGAAGATGCCCTTTCTCGGCTTTATGGCTCATGTGTGGAGGAAGAGATTTTAGTTTGAATGACTCATCTTGGGTACAAAGAATCTGATTCCTATGAATAAAACCAGGCAGGAGACAGGTAAGTGAGGGGAGGATCAGAGAGAGATCCTGAGGCCTATATCTTATCTAATTCTTCAACTTTCATTTTTAGACACTTTTCCTCACTTCATGTTTATTTTTTGACAACCATCTCCAGAAACAAAGGTTGTTCACGTTGAATGAACTCAGGTTTAGGTAAAATAGAAGTGCCTTACAATTAAAGTCTTCCAGAAAACCATCACTGAGAGGTGAAATGATAAAAATTCTGTGGATCGGGATACTGAAAGAGTTCCATTCTTTTCTCCTTTGTCTGGTGTCAGATTGCTGGTTTTCCCTGTGATTGTGGGCTCTTAGTCTTCAAAGACCATAATGCTGGGGAAGGGAAAGTTGCAACAAGACAAGTTAAGGTGTCACAAATCTCACTGCTTGTATGGCGACTCACTGACTTCTTTCCTAGAATAAATTCTCCATGTTTTTTTTTTTAAACTTTTAGTTAATTTTCAGAGTTCTTAAAAATTTGATTCTGATTTTTTTTCTTTTTCAATTTTTCACATTTCTTTTATGGATGAAATATTTTTGGAAGTCTCTCATTTTCACTGATGTAACTACATAATATGATTTTTTAAAAGGGCATCTCATGCAGAGATATTGAGATAAGTATAAATAGCTGTGAAGCAGGACATTGGAAATTATAAATAACAATTTTAAAAGCTATGTTCATGTTTGTGAAAACTACATTGTGAAATTGGTCAAAGAGTGTTATTTTTAGGACAAATGGCAAAGAACACCAGGTAGATCTATGAGAAGAGATGGAATTGCCTCCACACTTTTATACTCTAGTTCAGACATAATCTATTTTTAGCTTCTGTGAGAGTGCAATTTTACTCTCTTTCATAGGACACTGAGTTTACATTTCTCTTTACATAGAATAGAGTCCTCCTTTAATATGCTTGACTACTAATAGATTTTAAGTTGGTGGATCAATAAGTAGCAGAGTGGAGAGCCTCTCTGAGAGAAACAGCTCAGATGCTGGAATTTAACACCTTGAAGAAGATCAGACAAAGGGAGAGGGAGTCTCATGACCCAGGAAGAAACTAAGGAAAAAGAAAAAGAAAAAAAAAAGGAAAAGAAAAATATGGACAGAAGGCTGGAGCCAGATGCACTCTCACCAGAGCTCTCACCAGTGTGCAAGGCGCTGCTGCTGAAGTCCAATGACTAGTGATCATGCTAAAGTTGGGGGTTGGCGAGCCCAAGGACCTTGGCAGGAGGACATGGTGCAACAGAGAATGGAGAGGGTGTGGAGATCTGCACTGGCCTGCATGAGTACTCAGAATTTGGTACTCCCACAGAAGAAGGTGACCAGCTGGGTAATATATAGGAATCGGGCAGGATAGGCCTGAACCCAGAACTGTAGCAGCTTCAGTTGGCTGCTCCTGGCACAGAGCAGATTGGTGGGAACTGCTAGTGCTGGATCCTGCCCCTTCCCACTACGGCTGCATCCTGCCCCTGGGTGGGACTCAATAGTCAGGAACAAGGTTGTCCCTGAAGATGTCCCATACTGGTTCCATCTGAGTGGCACACACTAACATGGTGAAGGCTCCCACTGGTTGACTGGCTCAGAGGGAAGGAGCCAGCATGCACCACCCCTGCTTGTACCTCAGTGATCAATATCAAACTGGAGAGGGCAGAAATCCCTATCCAGCACACTTTAGAGTAATTGTAACCAATACAGAAAGGGCCTGGGACCTCCATTATATACTTGTCTGGAGGAAATTAGAAACATGACAGGAGAATGAAACAAAAAAAGTCTCCAACTGCCAATCCAAACAATGTGGGTCCAGGAGAGGTAAACACAAAAGAGATTGAGGGCAACAAACCTACAGTATTGGAAACAGCATCAGCTGACATAAAGAAATATCTTTGTAACATTATAGAAGAACTCAAGACAGAATACTAATACAAGTAAAGCAAAATATAAGAAGATTAATGAAAGAAATGCTAAGTACCTCTCAAGAAGACAAAGATGGGAGAATGGAAGAGCACAGAAAAAGGAGGGAAATCTTCAATGAAGAATATAAAAAAACCTAGAATACATGAAACAGACTCAAAGAGATTACCAGGAAATTAAAAACTCCATTGAAAGCTGGCAAAACTGCCAGCTAAAGATAGACTATTAAAACTTGAAAACAGGTTTGCAATGTGCAATTGTGAAAGGAAAGATCTCTTAAAATAATAAGGAATCAGAAAGTAACAATACAAAGGCTAGAAGATGACAAGGGGATCTATAACTTAAGAATAAAAAATGTGAGTGAAGAAGCAGGGGTAAACACAAATGAAATACAAAGACTATTCACAGAAATAATTAAGGAAACCTTTCCAAGCATAGGAAAAGGAAAGGATATTCAGATATATGAGGCTTAAAGGACTCCAGCCAGCTACAACCAAAACAGATCTACACTCAGACATTTAATAAACAAGATCCCAGAAATTTATCACTAGAACAGAATATTAAAAGCTGTCAGAGAATAGAAACAGATCACCTATAAAGGAAAGCCCATCAAAATCACAACAGACTTCTCAACATAAGTCATCAGATCAAGAAGAGCTTGGAGTGAAGTATTCCGAGCCCTGAAAGGAAATAACCTCCAACCCAGATTGATGTACCCTGCAAAGCTATCTCTCAAAATTAATGGAGAAACAAGATGCTTCCATGACAAGGAGTAACTAAGGGAGTTCATGACCACCAATCCAACCCTACAAAAAATACTGAAGGACATTCTAGAAAGAGAAAAAAAAAACACCAGGGTTTCCAGAACAGTGGCAGAGAGGCCTCAATGAATGGGGCAAACAGTGGAATGAAGGGGAAAAGTAGACAACCAACAGCAGAAAAATAGCATAACAGAGATGAGGCAGAGAAGGTTGGCGATGATCTCTAACATAGATGGCCTTGATGCATTAATAAAAAGAAGCACAGGCAGAATAGATCAGGAGATAAGGTCCATCAAGATGCTCTGTAGAGGAAATATAATCAACCTGAAATAAGGTGTATGGGTTGAAAGTCAAAGGTGAGAAAATAATGCTCTATGTGACAGGGAACCAGAGAAAAATAGGGGTAGCTCATTCAGCAGCTGCAGATAGGTTGGAAAGACATGATACTGTTGTGCAGTGGAGAACTACTCAGCTATAAAGAGGGAAAACCTTGAGTCTTTTGTAGGTAAAGGAATACAACTTAAGATCAGGCTCAGAGGTGAAGAGGTTCAGAACCACTTAGGTAAATAGTGGGTTGCCTCCCTAATCTAAAAACTAAAGGAGTTAGTGGGACCCAAAATGTACAATGCACCCTGTGAAAGTGAAAGGGAAGAACTGTCTAAAAAAGAAAGGCAGAGGACATTGTTAATAGTGTATCATGATTTAAAACCCACAGTGTTCTCATCACTCTGTTTAGTTTGGTTATATTCTGTTCCAGTCTGTCTACCTGTACTAAATTTGAGGGCATAGAAAGCTATTCCAAAAATAGCAGGATACAGTACAATAATCATCCTTAATTTCCTATTAAGTTAAACTGAAGCCCTGTATTACTTACACTGTCTTATGACTGATCTTATTTGACTTGGTTTGTTAGATCACTGTCTTGTCTTGACTGATTTTATTCGAATCTTTTAGTATCAAGTCTGAGAATATAGGCAACTACTCTGAAGATGATAAAATTCACTAGGATACCCATTCAGGTTTGACTATTATCTGCTTTTGAAGTCCTATAATTTCTCCAATGTTTCATTTTTATTAATATTGTTATGTACTGCTATGTTCAATTTTACTATGCCTGATGACATAGACAATTCTATTGAAGATAACAAGAGACATCATAGTAACCATTGCAGATCACCTTATATTGTGATTTTAATCATGTGGTATGTCCAACCTTTTGTTTTGAATTACCCCATTTTGTTTTCTTTCTCATTTGGTTTTGTCCTTTTCAAAATAAAAAAAAATATGCTTGACTATTCTCATTTTGGTTTTCAAGACTGAGATTAACTTTTTTTTATTCATTTGAGACAGAATCCCTGACAACTAAGTCTAACCTGGCCAAGAGTGATCTTTTCTGTGGCATTCTGAATTCCTCAAGTTATGACTTCTGTGACGTTAAGTTGCAATTACTTCTTAATTGTCTGTATTCTACAATAGAACTTTAGTTTTGATATAGGAGAAATATAACTCCCAACCTGCTAGATGTCAGATGTGCTGTATTTGTGTCTCCAGTAGTAAAATGAGTTCCAATGAACCATGTTGGTTAAGCAAAGGAAAGGATGATTGAAAGATACCTCCTAAGGGACAGGTGGGGTCCTAGAAGTGGATTGCCACTAAGGCCCTTTGTCAGGGGTAATTTATACAATAAAGTCACAATATTGGTACAACATAGGTCAAACCATAACCAACCTACAGAATTACAAGTACAACTGCTGAGGTAACGTTGATCCAATAGAGCAGCAGGTCACATAGCAAGGGTGCTTGGAAAGAATAAAGTCGTTCTAGGAAGGGATGGGTCCGATGCTCTGGTCACCCACCTGGGAAGCTGATGCCTCTCTGGACCTCCTGGACTGGGTGGTGTTAATTACAGTATAATTCCAAGTTCTCTCATCTGTTAGGGAGGCATGCAGGCCTGGCCACCACATCTTTATCCTGAGGGCTGGCTTTCAAATGCGCCTTCAGCCACAATTCTAGTGTCTTTATTTTTTGCTGGTTTCCTTGAGAGCCCACTCCTTCTCTGACTGTGTATTAATTTCGGACAAACTTAGCTGCCTATAATATTTTTGGTGAAAGCAATATCTAGAACCCAGAAACAATACTGTGAATGGAGAATATTGTTACATCCCAGAAGAAAACAAGAAGACTCTGTAGCTCTCAAAGCCAGAGTTTGAGGATAAGGAAAATTTAATTTGAATGAGTTATTGGAGTGGAATTTTTGATATCTGAAACTTGAGAATAATGATTTAAGAATGGCCCAGAAAAATAAAGGAGTCAAGATTTCATCTAAGTGCATTTAAGAGAAACTCAAAAGAATCAAAAAAGAAATAAATATATTTTCTGCTCATAACATACTGAGTCAATGTCTTTCAAATGTTGAGAGCAAGATAGGATGGTTGGAAAATAATAAAAATAAATAGGAATTATGAATGACTTAAAGATTAAATAGTTGCTGTCTCAGTTACTTTTCTCTTTGCTGAAACAAAATACACAATACCCAAAGTAAAAGGAGAAAAGATTTATTGTAGCTCCCAGTTTGTAGAGATTTCAATTCATAGTTGACTGGCTCCAAGGTGAGATGCATGGCAGAGGGACACTGCAGAGCAGGTAGGCAGAAAGCAGACAGTGATAAGTGGCAAGTGACAACATTCTTCCTGTTTCTTTCATCCCATCCAGACTACCCATCCTTAAGAGGGGTAGCACTCACACCCTTAATCCTAGCATCATACCAGGAATCAATTCCAGCATCACATTCTCGATCCCAGCCTCACAGACCCTAGATCCAGCCACCTCTGAAAAGTGTCACATATGACTGCATGTGGCTTTAGGGGGACATCTAGACACAATCCATAACATTATCCTTTTACTATCCCCTCCCAAAGACATTTTGAAATTTTATTGCCCCATAACAGTATTAAGAATGGCTCCTTTAAGAGACTGTTGGGCCATAACAACTCCATCATTATGGATAAACTGCTGCCTTGTCATAGGAGCACACTGGTTCTCATGAGAGTGGGCTTCTTACAAGCTTGTGTCCTTCTCTCCCAGTTCTGTCTCCTGCGTGGTTACTTGCCCTTCTCCCATGTTATGACACAGCCCAGAGGCCCATGCCAGATGCTGGTGCATCCTCTAGAACCATGAGAAATAGACTTCTTCTCTTTATAAATTACTCAGTATGTGGCATTCTGTCATAATAGCAGATAGACTGAGAGAGTAGCTGCGAGAATGATGAGATAGAGCCTTGTGTGTGTTGTTAGGAGTATGTAGCTGGTTGGAAAGCATCTGGTTAGATTTACCTTTTAGAGGATTAATCCTTCAGTAGAGAGTTGGACTTGGAGTTAAATATTGAAGTAATACTAAATATTAAGTTTTTAGAAGTATATTGAATCATTATTCAAGAGTTATGAGAGCCAACAGTAAGAACAATTAAAACAGATGTAAAGAGAAAATTCAGGAGATGTTTCAGAGAAGAAATGGATTATCAATTAAACATAGTGTGTAGAAAGAAGACTTGAGCATCATGCCAAGAATTCTGTGTTAAGATACTTCCTATAATGGTGAACTTTTATGGATGAGTCATGTTGCTAAAAAGAAAATGCAACTTGGATCAGATCTGTGGTGCTTTATTACTTCTGGGTCATCAAGGTGAAGGTAGATGTGCAGAACTGAGTTCCAAGAAAGAATTCAAATGCAGACTCAGAGTTGAAAATATAATTGCATATGCCTTTGTCTATGATAGATAGAGCCATGTCATAGAGCCCAGTTCTAATGAGACCTAATTGCAAATTTTCTGGGTTGAAATTCCTGGAACAGGGCCCAGTGTGTTAATTATAGTGCTCCTGTAATCCCAGCACTTGAGAGGCTGGGGCAGGAGGATTGTTGCAAATTCAAGACCAGCCTGGGCTACAAAGTGAGCCCCAAGACCAGCCTGAACTGCACAGGGAGACCCTGTCCAAAAAGACCATAAAAAAACAAAAACAAAACAAGAATTCCTGGAACGTGTTTACAATCTTAATTGCAAAAGATATGGAGTTGGTTGTCATCATCCTTATTTCCTGCCCTTATCTATTTCCTCTTTTTTCTCCTGACTCGAATGAGGACAAGTACAGCCACCACCATTTTGTATCCATTGGCAGCACTGGGATGACATGAACTGCAAGCTGGGACTGATATAGGAGAAACATAATTTTCAAACTAGATGTCCTGTGTGCCAAGTTCTTATCCTCAGAAATCAAAGATTGATTTCTAAGGAACAAAAGAGGTTAAGAATAGAAGAGATTTATTGATAACTCTTGAAAGTCAGGACAGGTCCAGAAAGTAGGTTGCCACAGAAGTCATTTCTTAAAGAATGTTTTAAAGAACATAATCATGAGGTGGACACAAAATCACAAGATGGGTCAAACTATAATCAACCTGTAAGATTACAGGAATGGGTGCTTAGCTAATATTGATACATAGCAAGTGAATATGGGTATTCACCTTGACTTATCCATCATTAATCTTGGTTTATCTAAAAGAGGAACATTCTTGAGGAATGGGTGGGTCCAGGTGTTTGGGTCACTTACCTGCTGTCTGATTCATATCTGGATTTAGGAGACTGAGTGATGCTAGTTATAGTGCAGTCTCAAATTCTGCTTATCCCATAGAGAAGTATGTAAGTCTAGCCACTGTGATTTAAATTTTGAGATCTTCAGATGCATTCTCATCTTATGGATTGACTTTCTCGAGGACCCATTTCTGTCTGACTGTTAGTAATTTCTACCTAATTTAACTGTCTATAAAGGGACCATCAAACAGAAAATGAAAAAGCCAGAATCTGTCTGGCATCACCAAAATAACCTGAACTGATTATCTCTATATTTCTTTTTAAATAATGTAAATAGGTATTTAATGCATTATCAATGACTGTTATGAAATAAATACAATCAGAACTGATGAAGGTCACTAATTTCTACTTGGAAATTTAATATAATCATGAGGAGAAATATTCAAAGCTCTGAACTGTTTGAAAGCTATTAACTTAGTTGTGGCAGTCTGCATGTGTTGGCAGCCATGCAAGTCAAAAAATATACAGTCAGACAGCTGAAAATCATGGAGATTCTCCTACATAGAATTCCACAGTCATCAAAGTTGTTGTTTGGTAATCTGATGAGAAACCATTCCTATTCTCCATCTTTGTTTATTTTGTAATCTCTTAAAGTCTTCCTTCAGGAGACCTCTTACCTTAGGATGATTTCTTACTGCCATGTCTGCTTCAGAGTCACACAAACAACGTGATCATTCTGTTTGTATAATAAAAGGCTGCTGCCATGGGTTGAATTGTATCCTCTGAAAAACTGTATGTTGAAGTCTAACCTTCAGTAGCTCAGAATGTGACTTATTTGAAATAGCGCTCTTACAATGTCATGAAGTTTGTAGGAATTGTACTGGAGAGGGTGGAATCCTAACACCATATTCATGCCATCCTTACAGAAAGGAGAAATTTGAACATGTGCACACAGAATGAAAAGACAAAGACAGAGATCAGGATAATGTCTCTACATGCTAGGGAATGCCAACGGTTGCCAGAAAACCACCAGAAGTGAAAGGAGAGGCATGAAACAAATTCTTCTTTTACCACTCCAAAAGAATCTATGTGCAGTAACTGGATCTCACAATTCAGCCTTCAGAACAGGAAGACAATATATTTCTGATATTTCAGCAACTAAATTTGTAATACTGTGTTATAGTAACCTTAGCAAATTAACATGGAGGTTTTAGTTTCTTTACCTTTGTACTAAAATGTTCTTTGCATTCTTTTCTTCAATCTTTTTCTCTGCAGAGAGTCACTTCCAAGATCTCTTGAGACTTCCATTTTTAAACAGCTTTTTTGGAGATATTCTCTATGATTCATTCTTGAGGTGGTCAATATTGCATTTATAGTTCAAAACCAAAACATTACTAATGATCTTCCTCTTGGTGATCGTGTTGGAAAGGATGATTGGGTTCATTGTTTAAAGTGTGATTCAACATTCCTTTATCTCCTTCCTTGTTCTGCTGGATTGGCAAAGAGTGTGTGAAAGTGAACTGCTGTGGAAATTTTATGGTTTTGATGAAACATTTATATTCAAAGTTAAAGTAAAACATATATTTTCAATGTCATAATAGAGTTTAAATATCCATAACTTAAACTTAACCAACAATATGTTCTGGGAGAGGCCTAATTGAGAAAAGTTTGGGTTACACTTCAGAGTTTGTGATGAATACTATTTTTGATCATTGAGCACTAGATAAAATTTAGAAAAGATGAGAAAAGAAATAAAAGGTGGCATATTTTATGCTTTATTCCAAGAAAGGATAATCTGTCCTCTTTAGAGAGCAGTATGATTTAAAAAGGGGTTCAGCCAGTGGCCATCTTCACTACAGCAATTCCAAAAATGACCTGAATATCTACACCCATGTGGAGCCCTGCCAGACCACAGAGCCATCGCAGTCTGTTTTCATATGGATGCTTCAGAGTTGCATTGAAGAACATAAATGAAACTCCGTCTGTAGTGGTTGATTGATTGTGTCAACCTGAGACATTTAGAAGCTTAACTAAATTGGTTTAACAATTCTATACCCTGAGGTGTGGAAGACCCACCCTAGGGTGGTTCATCATCTGGAGGGTATAAAAGGGAAAGAGGGAGGACGAATGAGTTGTGTTCTTTGGAGGAGCTCCAGTTTTCCCCTTTGGCTTGGATGTCATCTCCTGGCTTCCAGTGCAGAATCTTTGCCTTGGGTCCTTCAGCCTTCTGGCATAGACTTTTCAGCCTTCCAGCGTAGACCCTTCAGCCTTCTGTCATAGACCCATCAGCCTGTTGGTACAGACTTGCATGGGACACTGGGGTCTAACTCTGGACCTTGGATTGAATCCTTTGGCCTCTGGTGTGCAGACCCCTCTGCATGCTTCCTCATCCGACTCTTTGGCTGACCACTGTAAGGCAATCTTGTAATTTCTGATACATTTGTATATCTCATGTTATAGATTTTCTCTAGTAAAACCCTAATACACCATCTTTGCTATAACTTCACTCAGTTGAAGCCTCATCATCAGTGCTTCAACATGGCACGTTCCACACTAACTGTGCAAAGATAAATCAGGCTTAGGTGATGTCTATCTTCGTTCACTATCTGATGAGGGAGATCAAAAAGTCTTCATGCAATACGTCAGACTTGTGATATATCAGGAGCAGGCATCACATCCTTGTTGTCTCTATGTCTCCAACAGCTAGCATAGTTCCTTGTGAATTGCAGATCTTTAACAAAACTGAAAATAATTCACATACTTCTATGTTGCCTACAGGGGCACCTCTCCAAAGAAAATTTGCCAGAAAACATTAAAGAAAGGGTTAGAAAGGAAACTAAAATGAGAATGTGGTTTAAAAGATATTCACAAGAAAGAAGATTAGATAGTAAAATGTAGACAGAAAGTCTTTCTTTGTTGGAGACTGATGTTAGTAAAGACAAGAAGGCAAGCGGACACAACTCGATTAAAGCAAAAGCAAAGTTTTGACTAAAGCATAACTCATCTTTGGTGCTTTTCATATGACATTGCATTTGCTATCAATTATTATAACAATCAGCAAGGGAAGTGGTATTATGCCCGCTACAAAGCACAGAGTCACATAGGTACTAACGAACAGTCAGGATTTACACCTCAGCTCCTTCCCAAGCAGTCTTCCTTGAGGATTAGAAAGAAGTAGCGCACTGTGGTGAGCTTACACCAGAAAAATGCCATGGTCTGGTTTATTTTCAGTGGAAGGTGGTAACTCTCTGTCATGTTGACATAACCAAATTCAGTTTAGAAGGTATATATCTGATGCTGTAACTCTGTTAAACAGCTTTGAAAGAAGGCATTTTATGTAAATATTCTGAACATATAAACTTTTCATACCATTGAATGTAGAAATAATCCATAGTAAATTTTTATATTTGTAAGTCAGTTAACATAGGCTCTATGCAATAAACCTAGAAGTAATACTTTTAATATAGTTTACCTCATATTTTGCCTATATCTTACAAGGTCTAATTCCAAAGTCGAGCAACAAACTACATAATTATTAAAGGGCACTTTTGGAAAAATATTTAATTTTAATTTTTGTTAAATATAGGATGTAATATCAATTCTTATATAAAGCTAAAATTATATTTCTATTACATGTTTAACATATCTATCATAACAGTTAATTTTTGTAGTGAGAATGATAAAAGTTTACATTAGCAATTTTGAAGTATATAATATATACTTATGCAGTCAGAATGCTATGCAATAAATCACACTGTTCTCTCTAATCTAACTGATGGTTTCTATCCTTTGATCAACCCCCTCTTTTTCCTTATCCCTACAGGGACACTCAGATTGCTTCAGTATTCTAACATTTGTGAAAGAATTGCAACAAACACAGAAGTGCAGATAACTCTTTGGCATACTGGTTGCAGCTACCTTAAATAAGTGCTTATTATTACTTATTAATATTTACTTAGAATTATGTCCTAATTCTATGTTCAATATTTTGAAGGACTTCTGTACCGTTTTCCAAGACAGCCATGCTAACTTTACTTTCCCACCAACTGCATACAAGCCTTTACCTTTTCCTGTATCTTCACCAACACTTGTTATCAAGTCTTTTTTTATAAAAATAGCCATTCTTACAAGCATGAGGTAATAACTCATTGTCATTATAATTTGCATTTCCTTGATGACTGGAGATGTTGTGTGTTATTTTCATGTTTTTTTATCATTTGTATCTCTTTCTGTTTTAGAAATATCTGTTCAGATAGTTTGGCATTGTTTTTGGATTAAGTTATTTACACATTTTGGCTATTAGTCCTTTAACAGATAGCAAATAGTGAACTGCATAACAACATTTTGATCAACAAGCAACTGTATATGTTGGTCTCATAAGATTACAATAGAGCTGAAAAATTCTGTAACCTAGGGACATCACAGTATGTACATTGTCATGAGCATCACATATTACATATTTATGGTGATACTGGTGTAAACAAGCCTACTGTACTTCTAGTTATGTAAACGTATAATGCATACAATTATGTACACTACATAATTGTTGACAATGATAACAATAAATGATTATGTCACTAAGTTATGTATTTATTGTATTATAATTTCATCATTATTTTAGCGTATATCCCTTCTGCTTATTAAAAAAAGTTATTCACAAAACAACCCTAAGAGAACCATTGGGAAAGACTGCACAAGAGGCACTGTGATGCTCTCTGACCAGCAGTGTCCATGTGGTCAGTCAGGTGAATCAGTCATAATGCTAAGCAAAACAAGCCAGATTTAGAAAGCTAACTACTATATTTTCTCTAATATGAAAAACCTAAAATGTAAATAAATATAGTAAAATGGAGATGATAGGAAACTAGAAGATAGATTCACAGAGTTAGGGAGGGAGCTAGGGGAAGAGAGGAAGAGTGAGGTAGGGAATTAAAGTGATCCAGTTGACATGTATGTACCAACCTGCAAGTAAACATCACTCTTCTGCATTACAAACACACACAAATAAAAAAAATCACATCACTAGTATAAAATCAGGTGTGACTGGAAGAAATTTATTATTAATAAAAGACTTCATCTGGAGAAAAAAGACTTTAATATAAGACCTGAAACTAATAAAGAGCAGAATACTTAAAATCTACACCCTGAAACACAAAATTTTATTCTCTAAATCAGACCTAGACTTTAATGTCATTTTGAGCCAATCACCGTTCCCTAATTTTTTTAAAGGTCATATTTGTAAATGTCAGTTCCAGATATTTGTCTTATGAATGTCAAAACTGCAAAAGGAATTGATGTTGGATTGCTTTCAAAATTTTGGTAATAAAACAAATATTTTTGTATTATCACTTTCATTTCTGCCTTTCTCCTTCAGCTGACCATGCAGTCAATTTGGTTATTCTAGCTGAGCAGGTCCCTAAAAGTCACTGTGGGTCTTCCAGACCCTCAATAATCACAAGAACCCAGAAGAGTTAGTGGTAATTAGATGTGAAGAAAATGAAGTCTATTGAAATAGACAGTAACACAGTAATGCAGTTGGTGACTAGAACTTTCCAGCAGATAAACTTTATTGTTTCCCTATGCCTCAAACCATTTTTCAGCTTTCAGAAATTCCATATTTTGATGATAGTCTTTAAGGGAAAAGAATGCTATGTTTCACATATTAGTGATTCTCCTAAAAGTCAGTGAATATTCAGATTTCATTACTGCTTTTTATATTGCTGCTTCTATATTATAGTTTATAATGAAACACATGACTAGTTTGATACCTCTTAAAGTCACACAGTGCCTTAGAGATCTTCAGGTATACATGGGAAGGTGAAGGTTCAAAAATTCTGAGCACACAATGATAAACACAATCTACCCTACCGAGGGGTTCATAGGAGGAATTTAGGCTAAACTGAGCTATGCATAATTTTTCTCAGCAAAAGAGGCAATGCAAATCATGAAAATAGCAGAATAATAAATTTAATAGAATTTTAGTCACATAAGTAAAAATGTCGTCACTTATGCTCCATTTCCACAAAGACAAAGGTAGAACTTCCTGGGATGTGATTTGTAGAAAAGCAGACCCTTGGGTAATCATGAGTGTTATAAGGAGAAAAGATAACATAAGTTTTTGTAAAGGTTTAAGCATTAAATGGAACTTTAAGACAAGACTTATTAGGGTTTTTAATATACCCATATGCATTATGGCATGAAAAAAATAGAATTTAACATGTTCCTTTTAAAAATTTGTGTTAGTTTTTTGAGGAGGAACATCCAAGACCAGTTTTTCTTAAAACAAGTTAATGTCAATGGCAAAATATACTCCATTTTGTTATAAAAAAAATCTCATGTTCTCTCTTGAATCAAAACTATTCATGGGCTTGTTATTTAGAAATGTTGCTCTCTGACTGTTAGCATTCAAACTTGCTTCATGTTCTTTTGGGACTCTTTAGGGACCAAGATGTCATTCAGGTTCAGGGTAGAAGACATGGTATCTGGTAGGCTCTTTATTCAGCTGACTGTTCCACAAGTTTTATTGTATCTATAAATATAGCTTGTAAATATCTAAAAGGTTGCTATGGTCTTCTGCTATCAATGGTTCCTAAGGGAAGGACAAGAAATAATTAAAGCAAGAAGTTTAGGAAAAACAATTTTAATAAAAAGGCATATCAGTTTACTAAAAGGCTGTGTATTTTGCCAGTAAAGGAATGTTGTAGTTCAATTTAACTTATTCTTACTGAGACCTTTAAGCTATATTTTAGGTAAGAATTTTGCACTGGGTGGTTTGATTTAGCAGAAAATATAGGACAAAAGGCAATTTATAAAAATCTGTGGGCAGGAGAGCTAATATTCTCATAGAAGTCTTACAAATAAATCGGAAACCCCTCTCATTCCAGATACAGAAGACACTGTAGCAAAATAAATGAGAAAATTTGTTATTTGACGACTTTTATCCTTAACACTTCAACAAAAAGTATCCTATTATTTCAGCTTTTATGTAGCTGGTATGCCATGTATTGCTATCAAAATCATTATGAATTTAGAAGTTGATCTATTCCCAAGTAGTAACTGAATTTCCAAGTGAATATTCCCAGAATAAACATCTCATTGCCCAATGCATTCCACAAAGCATCTTTGGAGGCTTTTAAAATTTTATTCCAAAGTCCTTGATGAAATAGCTGTGTATAGTTTTGAAATCAGTTTAGGAGAATCAAGGCCTACAGAATAATCCTGTCTCAGAATACAAAACTCTTGGACATGAATATTTCCGTGATACAGTTTTTATTCTTCTAGGGTAGTTTATTACTTTTAAGATTTCTTGGAAAGTAAGTAAGTATTTAAACTACTCATACAATATACTAATTCTTTCTTTTATAGTGAATGCATTTGAGAAGAAAGATATTCAAAATTTTTCCACTTTTCTCCCATTAAGGCTGACTTTAGTGATATTTTCCAGTATTTACTGCTGACAGTCTTTACTGTTGACAGACAGATCTACCCAGCATCTTATACTCAACAATATCTACTCATTGGCTTCCTACCTGGTAATTTCCCAATACCAGTAGTATTACTGTTCTATCACTAATGAGATTTACTGGGAGTTTATTTTTATGTTTTCCAAGTTTTTGTTCAAACCTATTTTTTTATGGGCTAAGTCAGATATACAATCACAAAGTCCAACCTAACAAATACCAGTCATCAAATATGAGGAAAACAGCCCAGGCCTTTCAGTGATTCTGTAGTCAGTCATACTTTCCACATATAAGTGCAAAAGAATTACAAAATGGTCATGGGCTTACTGCATGCAGCAATAATAGACAACAACAAAATTCAGGCTTTTAGAATGTCAGAGCTAGAGAAGATGTTAGATATTAGGTAGTTCAAGGAAACTGAGCTTTCCTGAAGTTGAGAGACTCTAGAAAGAATTAATGCCTGTGACTGATGTCTCTTGTGTTTCAACCTATTGGTGTTTCTCTATGCTGATTGACTTGCTAACATGCTTTGGATTTTAGATGTTTCCAGAATGTCCTCACGGTAAAGGTGAAGTGGTCAGCCTATGGCACTTTTGGGAGGTGGTAGAAGCCTTAGGAGCCAGGACCCAGTGGAAGGAAGTCAGATTCTTGGAGGTTTGTCTAGAAGGGAAATTGGAACTCTGACTCCTTCCTCTCACTATTTCCTGGTTGCCAGGAGGCAAGTATATTTGCTTTAGTACCCACTCCTTGCCATTAAGTTCTGGCTCACTAGAGAATTTTCAAAGGATTAAAGCAATCCTGTACAGTAGTCTCCTAACTATAAAGACATTCTTCGACTTCAGGGTTATGTCCTGAAAAACGTCTTGTAAGTTTCTAATATTAAAAGTTGAAAGTGAGTTTAACATACATACTGAAGCACTGTGAATCTTCAGCCTGGGAAAGATTACTATTAAAATTTTTCTTTGCACCCTCAGCAAGTGAGAATAATTGTAAGTCAAGCCACTGTAAGTTGGAAACCACCTGAATAAGCACTGCAGCCATGTGAGTTTATCAATCACTGTCAATCTCACTTCATTATTTCATAAGAGAAGCTGGGCAGTACAGTGAGAAATGGGTGGATGTGCCTTTTCATTTAGTATGAGCATTTTCAATCTTCTCTCTTGCTGATTCTCTATTATATCCTAATTCTTTTTTTTAATTTTATTTTAAATAGAGTAAACCTAAACATAACAAAACAGAACAAAGCAGAACAGAAGAAAACAATGTAAGTAACACAGATTTCAAAGCAAGACAACAGGAGATCATTACTGGCTATCATATTATCTCTTGTTTGCTCCATATCTTCACACACAATGAATTCATACAAAAAAATAGTATTAAACTGATCAGAACTGAACAGAATGATGAAGGCATTATAGGTCTTCAAAACCAGACAATAGGGAAATCAACAATGGCTGCCATAATGTCTTCCGTTCTCTTCAAAATAGCTGTCCATATCTTTATCTGTGTTGAAATTAAACAATACAAAACAAACTAAAATCACTCTGAACAAAGAATCATAGTATTTCTGGATTTCACAGCCTGATGCTTTGGAATCAGCACTGGATACCATAGTGTCTCTTTTTCTTCAAAGTAGCTGTTCATTTCATTATGCATTATACAATCGATTCCCATAAACTATTTAGAAGTTCTATGCAAGTATGAGTCTCTACATGTATACCTATCCTTTCTGTATTAGAGGGGAAAACAAAACAAAACAAATTCCTAGAAAAACATGAAACAAAAACGACAAATAAATAACAATAGCAAAGAGCCCAAAACACTGACAATATAGGCCTTCAAAACAAGGTGGTAGGAACATAACTAGGGTTGTTATTTTACATAATGATCTTCAAGAGTTCCCCAGATCACCATACAATAATATGCACAATTGTTCCAATCCTATGAATGTTAATTTTTTGTTCCAAGAACTTATAGAATTTGTAGCAAATCATCTTAGCTATCCTAAGTGTGTTCACATAATTTTAGATATTTTTTTCTTTTCCCTTCCTTTTTCTTTTTCCTGATTTTTCCTGATATATTATTGTTTCCCCTTTTAGCAGATTCTTATCCTGTCACTGTATTTACTGAGTATTTTGTATCTTATGTACTCTTACCATTTCTTACACTAGGGAGACTATATGGTATTTATACATGTGAGTTTGATTTATTTCACTTATGAGTTTGGTCTCGAGTTGCATCCATTTACTTATAATATCTCAATGTGAACATTCTTTATAGCTGAGTATTACTCCATTGTATAAAAATACCACATATTTTTTATCCATTCCTCAGTTGACAGGCATTTAGGCTATTTCCAAGATCTGGCTATTACAAATTGTGCTGCTATAAACATGGGTACACATATATCACTGTGGTATGATGTTTTCAGTTCTTCTGGGAATGTGCCTAGGAGTGGAATAGCTGAGTCAATTGGGACTTCCAATCCCAGCTTTTTT
The DNA here is from genome assembly GCA_004027455.1 of Hydrochoerus hydrochaeris. NCBI lineage: Eukaryota > Metazoa > Chordata > Mammalia > Rodentia > Hydrochaeridae > Hydrochoerus > Hydrochoerus hydrochaeris. The sequence continues at coordinate 138,347 of PVLA01004388.1, read as the reverse complement.
AGTTTGTTTTGTATAGTTTAATTTCAGCATAGACTGACCTCCACAGTGGTTGCACAAGTCTGCACTCCCTTCAACAGTGCAGAAGAGTTCCTTTTTCCCAACAATCTCTCCAGTATTTGTTGTTGGTAGTTTTCTTGATCCTGGCCATTCTTTGTGGAGTGAGATGGAATCTCAGTGTGGTTTTAATTTGCATTTCTCTAATGAACAATGATGCTGAACATTTTTTCATGTATGTATTTGCCATTTGTATTTCTTCATCTGAGAACTGTCATCTCAGATGCCCATTTTTGGATTGGGTCTTTGAATTTTGGGGATTTTTAAAAAATTGTTTGTATGTTCCAAACACAAGTTCTTTGTCTGAGGGACTGTTCACTAAGACTTTTTCCCAGTTTGTGGGTTTTCTTTTGAATATGCTGGAAATTTCTTTCAACATGCAAAAACTTTAATAAGACATGATCCCAGTTATTGATTCTGTGAAGTATCTTGCATGTGGTTTGATTCTGGTTCATGAATTCTCTACCTACCCCTATGTCTTCAAGATTTCTACCTACTTTTTCTTCCAACAGATTTAGTGTTTCTGCTTTAATATTTAGATCTTTGATCCATTTAGATTTTAGTTTAGTACATGGTGATAGGCATGGGTCTACTTTTAGTTTTCAGCATATGGATAGCCAATTTTTCCAGCACCATTTATTAAGGAGACTATCTTTCTTCCAGTGAATGTGTTTGGCCCCTTTATCAAAGATAAGGTGGCTGAGTGTTTGTAGTTGTAGTTGTATCTTCTAATCTATTCCATTGATCTTCAGATCTGTTTTTATTCCAGTACCATGTTGATTTTATTACAGTAGCTTTGTAGTATAACTTCGAGTCAGGGACTGTGATGCCTCCTGCCTTGCCTTTGCTGCCGATAATTATTGCCTTTGCGACTCTAGGTCTCTTCTGGTTCCAGATGAATTCTTCTGTTTTCACACAGCAGCCCAAGATTCATACTGAGTTGTAATGCTCCATTTCAGTTTCTCCATCATTCGTTCTTTCAGTAATGATCTTCTGGGTGCCTCAAGATGTGCACAATGAACTAAGTAGTGAGGGAGACACAGTGCACAAGTTAGAAGTAGAACTTACATGCCAGTGATGGTGTTATTTTATTAAAAACTTCAATATTTTTGCAAAGTCTAAAGAACTACTGGGTCTTGTGTTTGCAGGTGAATAATGTTTGATTATCATTAATTCTTTTTGTTTCAAATTTTTCTATTTTTTTTCACATTATACAGGCACATTCCATATTGAAATACTGGAGACTCATTTTCCTTGGGGAAGTGTATTGCACCATCCTATTACCAAGTGTTTTCTTTATTAGATTATTGCAATGTACAAATTTTCCCAACTTTTATCAAGAAGAGAACAATTCCAGCAGATGCTCATTAAACCATTTCCTTCTCTGCTCCTTGTAAGTCCTGTATATGATAGTTATCTTGCTTCATAATGCTACACACATTTCTGACTGAATCTACATATAAAAGTTGAGTGCTTACTTCTTTGTTAGATGTATTGCTGAAAAGTGTTATTCCATATCATGCTTATTTGCACATAGTCAACATCCCACCTAAACTCTCTCTTTCTCTGTCTCACACACACACACAAACAAAACAATTTAAAGATTTCATTCTATAATGTGTGTGACAGACTGTGGTTCTGAGTAACATCAAAGTAAATCAAAGTTTGTGTCACACGTAAAATGGAATCATAATTTTCTTTAACCTAAAGCTAATGTGAATATTATACAGCAGGTTCTGGAACTCGTGACAAGTGCCAAAACCAATGAGTACCAAATGAATTTTTCCCATAACAAATAACATAATTAAAAATAATTTGTAAAAGTTCCCCCAAACTTTCACATTTTACTGGATTAATATTTAAAAAGTTATTTTATAATATAGTGCAAAACTTTAAGACATAGAAAGTTTATACAAAAATTTAAAAATTAACTTTGTTAAATGTGGTGAAGTATTTTCTCCTGGGAAGTAGCATCAAGATTCATACAACTCTAAGAAAATGTGACAGCAAGTTCTGAGAATGGAGATATTTTTTCTCTTCAAAATGCAACAAGTACTGGTTTAATGCATTCTGAGGCCAACAAGTACTGAGGGATGACTGAATTTGGTTTCTGGGTGTGTCTCCTCACTGTTATCTATGAGGTATGTGTTTCTATTAGGGAAGTAAAAAAAACATTACACATCTCCTACTATTCTGCCAGTATATTTATTTTAAAACAAGGACCCTAAAATTTCCAAGGAACCACTTTTGTGTAACAGCTGACCAATCTATCTTTAAATTTCCATATCTAGTGAAAGCAAGCCAATCATTTTCATTAATCATTCAAAAAAGTATAAAGCTTATACAAGCCTGTTCATAATTTAAAATTGTATATAAATTCATGTGCAAATTAAGTGAGGCCCTCAGGCTCCTGGATAGTTGCCAACACAGGCCTTAGAAGTACAGAACTTAGGCAGCTCAAAATTTATAGCTTTTCCACTGAGAGTTATCTCATTGACCTGCCTTTTTTGTTGTTGTCTGCTAGAGACTTGAGGATCTATTCCTAAATGTATATTTATTATTTTTGTCTCTCTGCTTGGGAGATCCAATTAGTAAAATTTTAAAAATTCAAAGTGAATTATATTGAGGTTGGAGAAAATATTTTGAACTCATTTGTTCAATTTCAAGGTTTTCTTCTAAACTCTGAAAAGTTTCACCTGCCTAAATCTAAGTAAATAAAATGCAAACAGTTTAGAAAATTTTCTCACATTTAAGTTTCCTCGAAAATTTATCTTTCAAAATGGTTAATCTTTGGATCTAAAATTGAGCCTCATTTATTCAAAGTTTGCTTACTCGGCATGCTCTGGTTTCTCAGTACCTACAAAAATGGTCAAACTTGATTTTCAGTCTCTGTAAAAAGTCACAAGGTATACCCATAAAAGACACTGACAGTCATCATCCATCAGCTTTGTCCTTATTTCTAAAGCACTTAATTTGTTTCGCAGTTATACTAGGTTGATTGCGACAACGCCTGAGAAGCAGTTTTATGGCAGTGCCATTCCACAGTCTGAAAGTGCACAGGGTAAAGGAGAACAAATAAATAAAATAACAAACAAACAAAACCTAGCTTAAGAGTATCAATCTGAGGACAATTTAAGCTATGTAATTCAAAGCCCTATTAACATTCACAGCCTGTGAGATTATTATGGCACTACTGCAAAATAAAACATGTTTTATAGAACCTAATGAAGAACTCAAGAATTACTGCACAATGCACATTTTTAAAGAACCTAATACATGCTTAGGGTTGGACAAGCAAAGATAGGTAAAATGTATTTAGTGCCCTTAAGAATTTTATAGTTCAGTTGGTAACAGGTAAACATAAACAGAGAAAATACAGCTGGAGTATAAAGAAGGGAGAAACTGATTTGTCTTGAAAGTTTAATGGATAGGTAATATTTGAAGTTGACCTTAGGAGACCATCAGGAAATTTCTGAATTGATAATGGAGGGGTGGGTGTAACAGGTGGAAATTATTCTCAGTGGGTCTGGCTTAATTGTGTAACCATTAATCTTAAGAGAGGTCAAGACCTACTCCTTCCGGTGTCAAAGGCAAGCTGCCACATGACACGGAGAGCTCTTGTGCAGCTCTAGTGGCTTGTGAAGGAACCCAGAGCCGACCCTGGCGCAGATGTGGTCCTGTTCCAGCTCAGGTCTGAAATGTCCCTCAAAGCCCCATGGCTGAAGAACTGGGCACATTCGGGAGGAAATCCTGAGGGGGCCTAGGTTGTTAGACCATTCAGGATGTACACAGCTCAAGAAGATAAGGGACCCCCGCGCCTTCCTCTTACTCTCATTTGCTTCCTGGCCATGAGGTGATAGATAGTGCTGCACAATGTGTTTCTGCCACATCATGCCACAACAGGCCAAAATATATGTAAATATAAACAATATAAATATAATATAAATATATATGTAGAGAGAGAGAGAACAGAGAAAATGAGGGAAAGACAGAAAATCTCTCACATAAGAGAAACCAGGTGATAGTCAAGCTTGTGTGTCTGACTTATTTCACTTAACATTATGTTCTCAGGTGGTTACCACTTGCCTATCAATACTGCAAGTTGATTTTTGTTTATAGCAACATAGTACTGCACTGTGTATAGAAACTACATTTTCCTTATCCAGTCATTTGTTGATAGACATACATACTAGTTCCAAGATCTAGTTATTATAAATTGTGCTGCTCTAAATATAGGCATGCATGTATTACTGTCCTATGATGATTTTAACTCTTTCAGGAAGCTACCTAGAAGAGGCATAGTTGGATCAAATGGAATTTCTATTTTTAGTTTTCTAAGGAATCTGTATACTGATTTCCATAGTATTTGTGCTAGTTTACATTTGCTGCAGCAGTGCAGTAGAATTCCTTTTCCCCACATCCTCGTCAGTATTTGCTATTATTAGGTTGATGACTGCCATTGTTTCTGGGGTAAAATGATATCTGAATGTAGTTTTAACTGGAATTTCTCTAATCTTTCCTCTTTATAAATGGATCATTTCAGGTACTGGCTACAGTGGCTCAAAGTTGACAAGCAGAGCTTTCCTGTCAACAACTAGCTATAAAAGTTACATTAGTTATACAACTTCATAGATATTTACTAAGCACTTCGAGTTGGCATTATAGAAAAGACATAACTTAGTATTAAAAAGAACAAACACCCAATTAAAAGTAGCAAAACATCTAAACAGGTATTTCTCCAAAGAAGAGAGACGAATGGCTTGTAAGCCATGAAAGGATACTTAACACCATTAGTCATCAGAGAAATAAAATGAAACCACTCTGTGACACCACTCAGCACTAACATGGAGAGAGTTGTTAGTGCATTTGCACCAACACAGGAAAATCAGAAGCCTCATACACTACAGATGTGAAGGTAAAGTGGCGCAGCAACTTCGGAAAACAGCCTGGCAGTTCGTCACCGGTTACACATAGCATTACCATGACTCAGCTATTTCATTCCTGGCTATATACTCAAGACAAATGAAAACCGGTATCCGCATGAGTGTTCTCAGAAGCATTATTTTAAAAAGCCTAAGACAGAAACACTCAAAATATCTAAAAATGGAAAAATAGGTTTTTTAAATGAAATATGTTGAGGCAGTGGAATATTATTTGTCCATAAACAGGAATAAACTATCACATGCAACAACATGGGTGAATCTTGAAAGCATTTTGTTAAGTAAAAAGCACCTCACAGAAAGAGCCCACATATATGATTCCATTTATATAAGAGAACAAAATAAGGGATCCGCAGACACAGGGAACAGATTAGTGCTGCACTTAGCTGGAGGCTGGATCAGGATGCAGAAAGAGAGCCAAAGGTACAGATTTATTTTTGAAATGTTCTAAAATTGACTATAGTAATGCTTGCACATATATACACATACATTAACAACTACTGAATGTGCACTTTACATGAACGAATTGTTGGGTTATGAATTATAGCTCAAAACAGCTATTTTTCAAAAAGAAAGTTATAGGATCAAAAGAAACATATTTTTGAATTTGCAAGAGATCCCACTCTGTTTATATTTGAAAGGAAGAAGTTGGTAGCTATTCATAGTGATTTACAGTCTTGATACATCTCTGAATCATCAGAAAAGGTCAAATTCTGTTCAATATGTAATATTCCTTACAAAATGTTCCAGTAAAAATAACCAAAAGAAATTGATTCTTTTGAACACTAAACTGGTTTTCTTTTATTGGAAAATTAATTTTTGAAGAGCATGCTTTCCCTCGATGATGATAGACAAATGAGGTGTTACCCTAACTGGAGAAATAGTGACTACCAAAAAGGTGTCTTTCCACAAAATTATTTTTATTTCTGAGGTTTTGAGGAAATATTCTGGGCTATGAATAAAGAAAAGAGAAATGAAGCAAAATTTCATGATTCCCATACAATTGTCCATGAGTGCTAGATTAGCTTTTAGCTGTCTGGCTCATAGGTAGGAAAGGTTATATATTTAGACTATAGCCTGGCCCTATATCTGCTAGGGCAAGAACTGAAGGCTCAACATACTCTGCTATCACACTAATAGATGTAAACCACTATAGCTTCAGGTATCCCTGTGCTTCAGACAAAATACTTTTTTTATCATCATTTTTTTTTTTTACAAAATATTTCATTACTCTTCAGTGCCTGCTCTTGTAGCGTATTGCCTGGCTATTAAAAACAGATTGTTAAACTTGTTAAACATTTGCTTGAAAAACCCTGTAGGATCTGTGTGCATTTGTTTGCTTTAAAATTTATTAAAATTCTCTGGATACAGATTAACTTTGCTTTCTCAACATTTTTTATTGTTTCACCTGTTATTGAAAAGAAACTACAACTGAGAAAGTCTTTGTTTTAAGTTACCCAAGCTCTATCAAAATTATTTGAAAGTGCCTAACTTTTTTTACAAGCTAGAATGATCCAATTTCAAATAGCCCATTACCCTCAGGAGGAGGTTACTCACACAAGGTGTCCAGATGTCTTGAGTAATGAGCAAATATTCAGCTTCTAGGAAGGGCAAAAGCATTTTAGAACTTGGCAGCAACTCAGTCCATTAAGTGAAGCAACCCTCCACTCCTTGCCTGATGACCAAGGAAAACGATCTGCTGGATACTGAGTGTGAGAAAAGGCTGCTGAGCCTTCTACTTGATGGAAGACGCCAGGCAAAACAACTTGTCTTGCTCCGTCAAGGCGAGCCAGATCAGAGCATCCTGTGAGAGGAAGTCTGAAAGAGATGGGGACTCATTTCTGGGAAGATCATCATTAGAGAAAACTGCATACTAAATAAGAGCTGTGTTGCTCTTGATTTGGATTTGAGCTTTGTGTAGTTCCAGGAGTGGGATAGGGCCCACTCCAGTTTAAATAAGAGCTGTGGGCTTCAGCTGTGTCCCTGTCCAATGCGGAGGGCTTTACCGAGCGGGGAGAAGTTATTTGGACCTTTGTTGTTATATTCTTGTATGAAGTATGAAAATGGGCCTATTATGCTAATCCTTTAAGATTATCGCCTATATTAAACCTCATTTTCTGAGATCGGAAACTCCTATAAGTTTTTTCTAGGGTCCTTAATAGTCAGAACAGTGAAGAAGAAAACAAGATCAAAAGCTAGGTATAATTCTGCTATTCAGAGGCACATGTCTGTTGGTGTGCAGTCATGCTATCGATACAATCACATGAGACAAGACTTGGAGTGGGGCTCCCAGAAAACTTGGTCTGAACCCATTTCCCACATAGTAGCTGACAGGCACAGCCTCTTTAGGTCTCAGATTCTCCATTTGCACCTGTACCTTGCTCACCCGTAAACCGGGAGAAATGACACTGCTCGACACTATAGAACACCGAGCAAGAGTCACAGGAAAACTCTGTAGACTACTTACATTAAGTGGAAATGTCATCAAACAGTTTTTATTCAAATATACAAAGCCAGGATTTGAACCTAAAGCTATATTACTCCAAACTCTGGTCTTTTTCTACTATTACCTTGTTGATTAATTAGTTATCAATGATTGCCAATATGCAGTTTTCTTTGAAAGATTCTAAATGCAATGTGACACAGATACTGTTTTCAAAAAGCAAATAGTTTGTTATGGAAGAAAAGACAGACACAAATATTTACCCCCACCAAAAGTTAAAAACTATGAGTTTTAAGAGATGTTCACTCACCTGTTTCCTGCTCAAAATTTATAACATTACAGGTATTAGCTACCTTCTTAGAAAACAATAATACGCAAAAATAGATGTGGTTCCTGCCCTTTCAGAGTTCAGAGTGTAAAGAAAGAAGACAGATTGAATCAAATAAATGCAGGATGGCATTTCTAAAGTCTACAAAATGAAGAAGTTCTAAATGGAGGAAGATTCAAAGAAGAAAGACTCCTTCTGAGGGAGGGTATAGAAGTCATTTTATAGAAAAGGTCTCCTCAGAACTCAGCTTTTTTTTTTTTTTTTAAATCAGTACCAGAGATTGAACTCATGACCACACACTTGCAAAGCAGGCACTTATGCCACTGAGCTAAATCCCCAGCCCGGAACTCAGCTTTTGAAGACAGGTAAGATTTAGGTTACAGAATAGGAGGATCTCCAATAGAGGATCCATCCAGCATGAGGCAAAGAACAAGGTTAGTTCAGGAGTGATTATTCAGAAGTGTTTGCAGAAATTGAAAGTAAATTCACTTGCCTAATGTTATTTGAAGAATAAAAATTGGCAGTTATGTCAGAGCCTAATTATAAGGGTTTAGAATATCAGATTGGAGAGTTTAGTGTCCATAAACAATCCCTGGAGCTTTGTGATCTGATCAGTGCTTAAGAAAATAGTCTACAGGTACCCAGGGGATGAACTATGGTGGAGGAGGTTAGAGAGAAAATAACCTCCGAAGAGGCTACTTTTTGCAAGGATCTACTTCAGGTGCAAGACAAGGTCCAAATCTAGTGGCAAGCACTAATAATGGAAAGGACAGGAAAGATGCAAGACCACTGCTGTCAAAAACATGAGCTCTCTTGGTTGTGGAAGACAAGGACAAAAAAGAATCATCACTTGGGATGGGGAGTGTGACCGCACAGAGCCCTACTTGCCTCGAATGCACCAGACTCCGGCTTTAATTCCGAGCACCACACACGCTCAAAAATCCATAAAGAGCAACTAATAAATATATGGAAAAGAAATCATCAGTGAGAAGTTAGCAGAAGATTTTTTTTTCTGAATATAACATTTATACCAGACACATATAGATTATATAAATTAATGACATACAAGTAACTATACATAGATAATAGATAAATAATAATTTGAGACTCCAATTTATCTATAAAATGAGGGAAGTAATATTATACCCTCTTAAGGAACAATAATAGCAGATCTTTTATTTAAAGAGACAAGTAAACACATGAAGTTCCTTTTGGAAAATGAATGACCTAGATTCAGCTCCCTGAGGGTATGATGTCAAGAGTAGATACAATCTCAGTGAGCACAGTGGGCAGTGGGCTTCACAAGTTAGAACAATGAAGTCCAGACACATTAAAGAACATAAGGGAGGTCAAGCAGTATGACACATAGTCCAGATGTCCAGTTTCCCAGGCCAGAGCTTTTCTGCCACTTGGTGGGGCCTCTCGCTGTTAGCACTGTTTACTTAGGAAAGTGATACTCTCTCTGCAGCGCAGCTTCCCAAAGGCACAGCGTTCCAAGGCTCCAGCGGTGCACAGAGCAGAACCCGCTCCACTCCAGAGGAAGGCAGCTGGGAGTCGGCTGCAAAAGCCAGGGCTCGGACAGATCTTCCACTGTGTCCGTCCTAGCTTTGTGTCCTGTGTGTGAGAAATTCAGTAATAGATGGGGGAAAAGAACTGAGAAGTCACTCAGGAAAGACTTTATTCCAAGAAAACAGGAGGCCAAGACGCACTCACTTGGATCAAATTGCACAGACCAGGTCTGGACAGAGAACACAGTACATGCCTCTGTCGCTCTTGTCTTCCATCCATTCGAGTCACCCAGGGAAGGTACGGTACTCCAAACAAGTAAAGCAGGTGCTTCTTTCCTCTGCCATCTCTGTGGACAGGGAGAGTGTCTGTGAGTGGGATGTGCGCTGACCTTGGTGGTAGCAGAGCAGAGGTGGCAGCGTGTGTCCTATAGAAGGCCAAAGACCAGACTCTGCTCATGGGGCTGTAGGCACTGGCACCGCGAGAGCAGGCAGCAGCAGCATCCACAGCTTCTTAGGTGACTTTGTAGCATTTTGTGGCTTGATTTTTATCCCAGTGAGGAAGAAGTGGGTACAAATAATGAAGTTCACCCAAGAGAGTCATCTAGGGGATATTCAGAATGACTGATGTGAGAATTATATGGAATGAAGTAGAAGTGAGATGGTAAACTCAGACACCTGGCCTTTTAGGTTTATCATGATTATGGTCTTAGGAAATTTATTATTTTTTTCTGACAGTTTCATCTTTAAAAATAGAGGTTGTCAGCTCTATCTCAACTAATCTTTCTCAAATTCTGATCAAATCATGTGCAATATGATTGTTTGGTGTTACATCTAATACTAGGAAGTCTACCTTTCCATTAACCTATGGGATCATTCACTGTTAGAGTAGTATTTTCAAAACTGTGTTCATCATAGTACTGTTATCCATACGATATTCCTTTAATAAGCCTCATTACTGAAGGACTTGTCACAATCTTTACTATATCAGTGCACTTTGTCAGTATCTAAGGGGAATATATTCTGTAGAATGCCTTGTGTAACTCAAATGTTTCTCAGAATTAAAAATTGAGTAAATCTGTTTATAGTTTTACTTGAATTTAAAAAAAATATACTAACAGACTATTTATTTAGACTCTTTGTCAAAATTACCAAGCATTTGTTAGCCTCAGTGAAGCGTATTGCATTGGTGCACTTTCTATTGTTGACAAAAATATCTTGCACTCATGACTTGGAGAAGAGATTTGTTTGGCTCATAGTTTCAGAAGGTGTAGTCCATGGTTGGCTGTCTGCAAGGCAGGAACACTGTGACCAAAGGGCATAGCAGAGGAGAGCTGCTCAATTCATGGGGGTCAGGAAACAGCTGGGGAATGCACCAGAGAGGGAGAGACAGGGACCAGAGACAAGGCCACACCTCCATGACCCACACAGATATACACAAAATGTGCTCTTTCATCCCCCAGGCTTTTCTTAAATCTATCAAATTAACAAGGAAGACTCACCATCGTGCCACTGATGCTTATATCTGAATAATGACAGTTTCAAAACACACATCATGTCAGGAAGCCTGGGGGCATTCATTTGGATAGCACGACCTGTTCCTTACTTTCTTGTTGCTGGGACAAAATATTCAGAGTTTACAAGTCAAAGGAGAAGGGGTTTATTTTAGTTTATAGGTTATAGAGGTTTCAGTACATAGTTGGCAGGCTCCAAGGCAGGGCAACCTGGTAAAGGGGCATCACAGAGGAGAAATGGTCCAAGGTGGGGCAGGGAGGAAGTGGTGAAACTTGCTTCTTCTTTCCCTTTTTATTCCATAAAGGCTACAAACCTACTGGCTGATGCCACCCACACCCAGGATGAGCCTTGCCACCCACACCCAGGATGCCACCCACACCCAGGATGAGCCTTGCCTTTTCAGTAACTCATACCTGGAACTACACTAAACCAATAGTATCACAAACCCATGATTCAGTCACTCCCCAGAGCCCCACCTATGAGCACATGATGCTTCTGTGGGACATCTAGATATAAGTCATAACAACCTGAGAGATATATGATTGATTGGGAATACAGGTCCAGGACCTAAATTGAATCAGTGAGAATCTTTTCTCTGGAAGCTTTGAGTTGGAATCAGATTTTGGATTCATTTTTGGTTTATTTCTTAGCTGCAGTCATCAAGACATGATAAACAGGTTTGCTTGCCACCAAATGTACTGGTATGCAGAAGAAATCTGTCCACAGCACATGAGAAGAGTAATGCTACCTGCAAGGAGGAAGTTGCTATGAAACAAAGGAAGAGCTGAGAAGAAGAAGCCCTATCTTGCATAGCTGTGGTTCTCTCTCTCCTGGACCCCAGTACATTTTCATTCCACATGGACAATACAAAATGTCTCTGTCTTCCCATTCCTCTCCAAAGAAAAGTTTGAGCTTTTTCCATTTTTTTTAACAGTAAGGATTAAACAAAACAAAGAAAATGATACTATTCCCAATGCTGGAAGTATGACTGGTAAAACAGAAGATCAAGTGGACACAAAGTGTGACACAGAGGGCCTTGCGCAACCTTGAGGAACACACACATCTGTATCTAAACCCTGGTCTTTACCGACTACAGTAACCTACTGACAGAGGGAAATATTACCCCCTCTGAGTCTCAGTTTCCTCTTCTTTAAGATGGGCTTAATAAAGGAGCTACCTCAGGATTTGGGTGAGGACTCAAAGAACTGATGTATAAAGTGCAAAAAACAACAACAACAACAAAAAACTCATGGCACATACTGAGACTTCAGTCTTTCTGACAACCAATATCATTTACTTTCTCCAGGAAAACTTCTTCCTAATTTTCAAAATTCATATCTTTCATAATGGTTTTTTAGTTTGTGTCTGTTAGCATGTGTTTTGTCTTCACGGTCTGTGACCTGCAGGTGGGTGTCCCCAGCTGGGTTCTGCAGAGGAAACGCAGGAGACAGATATCTGGTGATGAACAAAGAGAGCGTAAAGGATAAAACAGGACAAATAATAAGGGAGACCAGCCAGACTGGCCCTGGAAAAGATGTCCCGATGTGCTGGCTGTGCCTGAGGGTCCCTGTGGTCTCTTCTGGGTTAAGAGCAATTTCCACACATCTGCTCTGAGGAATCAGGCCAGTGTGGTCACTGCAACTGCAGAGAAAGGAAGCTCTGTCTTTGTGATTACTGTACAACCATCCATTCCTTCAAAGGGCAGGACATGGACAAATTATGCTAAAATAACATTTGCCTCATGGAAATACAGCCAGTGCTCTTCCTGCTAACAAGGATTCCCAGAGGTTAGGAAGAGACAAGAGAGGTTCCCTTCCACATGCCCATCTCCCTGGAGCAGCAGTGCTCGGGCCATGCCTGCTACCATCCAGTGTTTCACACTTGTACCAGGTGAGGATCGGCAACCCTCCCCTTGCCTGGGCCACAGCAGGTACTGGGAAAGGGCTCAGCCCAACTCAACCCTAAAGAATATGATTTTACTGCTCTTTTGTGGTAGTGAAATTGCTTGTAGCCAGTGTATGCTTCCCTTATTGGTCATTTTCAGTGAGCGTGTCTCTGCATCCTTTTTACATATTGTCCTGTAGAATCGGACATTCTGTTGGCAAAGTGATTACAGAAGGAGGAAATCTTATTTCTGCCAGGGGTAGAGGGACGTACATGAGCCTGTTTGAAGGAGGGGCCCAGGCTGAAGAAAATTCTTGTCTTAAAATAAGTAGAGGGGGAGGAGGAGGGAAAAGGAGGCCAAGGAGGGAAGGGATGTGGAGGAGAGAGAAGGAAGAAGGAGGTATGGAGGGGAGGAGCCCGAGGAAAGGAAATCCCACTAGAGGTGTGGGGTTACACACCTGAGCAAATGTGAGAGGTGGGTTGTGAAGGAGGAAGACACTGAGTGGAACCCATGCACCCACTCCTCTCAGATGTGCAGCTGGGGAGACTGCAGGGTCACACATTTGTTCACTGAGCCGGGCAGCTTTTCTGGATTGGCACAGAAAAATCTGTCTTCTGGTTATGATGATGCTCTTCTTTTGCACGGTGCCTTCAGGAAATTCTTTTAGAGATACTAGTTTCCATTTCTGAACTGAAAATGACTCCCTGTCAAGAAACAAACACATGCCCAGTTAAAGGTTCTAAGCTTACCTTATTTTTAATATATTTCTAAGCATCTTCTCACCTTTTGCATCTTATAATCTAAATTTACACATCAGTCTCAGGATCCCTTGCCACAACTCTCATCTTATCTTTTCCTTTGTAAGTTAATTTGATATATTAGGTTTTATTCATTCAGTTCTGAAGACTATTTAAAGATGCTAATGAAGACTGGTTGATAATGCAGCTCCACATCTTTTAAATTGCTTTCATAGCTCTTATGGTAAAAGCCAAAAGGAACTTGTGTGCACCCCTAAACTGTGTCACAGGATTGAGTTCATAAGGTTTAATGGAAAAGTAAAAAATTAAATTAACAGGATAAAAGCGATTCTCTGTTCCCTAACTCTAAACTGTGCTCATCTGTAGGTGAAACAAGTCAAAACACATTCATATATTAAAGTGAGCTTTAGAAACTCCAATATAATGGTTGGATATTAAGTGACTCATTAACGAGTGAATGAATTCCAAGAAGGGAGGGAAATAAATGTGATCTAAAAATTGGGTTTTCATGAAAATAATTGAAGAGGACAGCTCTGAGAAAGGCTGAAATGCAGGCAGGTGCTTGACTCCCTGTGATACAAGTGGGTTCCAAGCTGGAACACACCCTTGTGGAGAGGCAGAGTCTTCCAGATTGAGCTGGGCTTCTTGGCTGGGAAAGGAGATCTCTCTGCGGTTTCTGCTTTGCTGTATAGCACACTTGCACAGGTGCCTAAGATGCCTTTGTCTCCTGCAAAGCAGCAGCTCGGGGAGGTGTGTGTGCACACCTCAATTTCTCTGCATTGGCTGCCTGGAGGGTCCACAGGCCACCGGGATCCAATGCTTCCGGATGAAGCTGAACTTTAACCTGTGTGACTGAAGCATGGTTCCACTCTATCAGACCAATCTGTGTTTCTCGTCCTGACTTCCTGAGTGCCTCAACTAATTCCTACTCCCAGTAACAGTTGACAGCAAGCCCATACCGGACGAAAATGGCTGGAGCCTGCAGAGGAGGCTGTGTGGGAAATGCATCCCGGATTCTCAATAAGAAGCCCCCAGCAGCTTCATTCCACCTTCTCGTGGAACACTCTCAAGTAACTGTCTTTTTTCACTTATACAACAGTATTTCTCATTGTACTTTTCTGGACTTGTAGAGTGAAGAGCTCTGGTCCGGCATCTAAATAAAGCCAGATGAGGAGATTAAATAAAATACCACAACATAGTCATTTACATAATTAGATAATGAAAAGGCCACTGGAGAAGACAGACAGAATGAAGACCTGTGAATTAGAACACTAGAAAAGTATTGGTTTTCTTTCTTTCTTCTTTTAAAAAATAAACCTAACCTAAGATTATAAGTGTTGCAATTCTGTGGAATATATCATTCATTCATTCCACAGACTTACCAATTTCCAGATGGCAATCACTGAGGTCAGTCCTCGAGATATGATACTGGACACATTCCTCATTTCGAGGATTTGGTGATTTTAAGTGGGAGATTTATATGTAAACAATTCAATATGATAAGCATATGGCCAGGATTGATAATTGTGGTGCCAAAAATTGCAAAGGACATTCAGAGCTGGTTATTGCCACTGCAGCTTGGAAGTATCTGTTTCATAGGGGAGCCCATAGTGCATGTAGGTCATTGGTGAAAGGGGGAAGGGGCCTTAGCTAATGAATGAAGTCTTCAAAGAAGGCCAACTCAGCAGCGAACTCAATGGGAAATGACAGAAGCATGGCTGAAACATAGATCACTTGGGAATGCAAGTGCCCAGTGGTGGTAAAATGGCATGGCAAGCATGGCTTAGAGCCAGAGTATGAAGGAATTTTTCCACTGTCTTCCCTAGAGTAAAATAATGCATTCTACATTTTAGGCAGTAAGGACCTACTATCTGGTTTTATTTGTGCAAATCTTTGTAGCAGAGAAAGATGAGAAACATGTCCTAAAGTGTTAACTCATACAGCATAGAGAGGACTCAAGGAAGTAAAGAAAGTGACAGAGAAAAAGCATTTCTTATAGTAATAGTACAGTGCTACCTGATCCATGAGCACTTCTGTTTGCCAGCAATTTGGTTTCCAAACAAAAGTATTTGGCAAAGTTTTGATTGTGTTTGCAAATTCTACATTAGGTGACAAACACAATAGCAGCTATCTTCCCCACATGAACACAAATGTGGTCACCTTTTCCAAAATTGTGAAACAAACTAAGTTTGTGAATGGAGGTACCCCTGTATATGAGAAATAACTTGAATCTAAACTAAGTCCTGGTAGAATAAAGGAGAAAATAATCAAGGAATATTAATGAGATATAATTAATAGGAATTGGCTACTGATTGTATTAGAAAATGGAAGTTAAAAAATTTTATAAATCACCCCAACATTTCTAGCTTAGACACCTAGACAGTGTCATTCACTGGTTTGGCAGATGGGAAGGAAGCAGGTTCAGGAGAACATTCAGTAAGTTCAGTTTTGAGCATGTGAATGTGATCTTCCTGTGAGGCAGTTAGGACAGACTGTCTGCTAAGCAAGAAAGAAAAGAGGTTAGGGCTTAGGAACGCTAAGGGGACTAGGAATATTGTTCAGGAAAACCAGAGCCATGAGTAAGGGTTGCATAACCTTGCGAGACTGTGGAGAGGAGTAAGAATGTCCTCTGCAGCTGGGGGAAGGAGGCTAGCAGAGGAGGAGCCATCCTAATGATAGGGAGAACCAGAAAAGAGCTGAAAGCAAAATAGCTTCAAGGGTGAGGATGTGATCCAAAGTCCTAAATTGCTCAAAGAAATTGTATAAAGACAGGAAGTCTCTTCTGAATTTGGTGATTACTTATGATATCAGTGAGTTCAGTTTCATTACAGTAATGGAGCAAAACCCAGATGGTAGTAGGTTGGACAGAGAAAGGCAGGTAGGGGAAAGCAGAGTCAGTGGTTTTGAAAACAGCAATAGACATGTTTATAGACATAGGAGAGAGCTCCATAAAAAGGCCCATTGCAGGTTTAGCACAGAGTAGTGGTTACTTCAGGAGCAGAATCCCCGTTCCCTACATATATGCTTGCAATGTCTATATATGTTTCACCTAATCACCCCTTCACAGGGAACAGAATAATGCCAAACTAAAGGTGCAATCAATCTATAGCAAGATCTACCTGGGTGGGGACAGCGCATTTTATTTTTAAAACCAAAACAAAAATAATTGCGAACTTATGAACCATTTATAGTTATTTTTCCCCTCCATAAACTATTCCAGTTAACAGGAGGAAAATAAAGTTTCTAAATAAAGTCTTCCCCTAGGATTGCATTTGTGACTTGCCAAGCCAAACGAACCAAATCTTTTGTTTCTCTAGCAATCTTGCTTCCCAAGAAAAATACACCTGCAAGTATCAGAGGCCAGGTTTTCCCCACCCTCAACCATTTTTTTTTCTCTAAGCAATGTTAGAGGGCACTTCTACATTGTGCTGTGTTATCCTTTAGCCAAGAAGGTTAAGCAAGTATAAGTTAAAGCGATCAAACCACTGCCTTTACTTTGGAAGTGAAATAATTACCTCCTCATTTGCTTTCACATATGCTCTGGCTATGAAGCGATTCCTTCAGTGTCCTCCAGGGTAGATCCAGTTTGAGAGTTCTTGAGAGCTCTGGCACGGTGGCACAGAAGTCACCATGTGTTAGTGCTTGTGATAATAGCTATTGTCTGTATCATCTAATTATCTTGTCTGGCATTCCACAATCAGTCATTCTTTTTAAGACACTGATTCCCCAAGTACAAAAGCCAGGCTCTTTCTGTGAAGTTCTGACAGGTAGGGAGGCTTTGCAAAACTCCAAACTATGAAACTTCATTCAGTATATCTTTGTTTTGGAAGTTTGGAACTTTTTTTAAAAAAATAGAACCAAAGATGATAATTCTTAAGGCTATTCTGGTTTTTGGAAGTTATAAGCACCAAGAAGTGATAGGTTTTTGGTTAGGTTTTCTCCTTATTAAAGGAAAACAAAGGCATTTAACAATTTTTGAGTGCTACTTTTTATACCTGGCACCATAAGAAGTGTGAATGCTTTATTTCTCACAACAGTGGTGACAGATACAGGTTAGTTTCTCCCCATTATGAACACTGAGAACCTGATAGGAGCTGGTGGGTTTGTTCCAGGTATCACCACTAGTGAACAGTGGTTGACCGCTGACTCCACATCTCTCTGGCATTTCCGAATACCTATTTCTAGCATTATCGGAAGTACTCCTTTAAGTGTACACACACAAAAACAAAGAAACAAAAAACTACCACTGGATCTATATGGAAGGAAAGACCCACTAATGAGTCCTATTACTCACTGTCTACAGGCATTTGCCTCAGAGAAGCCACTTAAACCTTCATCAGCAGTATTCTCCACCCCTTCTTCAAATCACCTTTAACTCCCAACAGGTAAATGCCATCATTCAAAGGCACATTTGCGATGTCTTCTTCTCTTTCTTTCTTCAAAGCTCCCATCGGTACTCAGTTCTTATTTCCTCTTTTATGAAACCAGCTGCATGTTCACAAATCTTTGATGAATTTTCCTTCTCTGTTCTGCTATACCACTTATAGAGTTTGGATATTTTAATTTATTATATGTTTTTACCCAGTTCCTTTGTATTTGCTTGTCCCTATTTTATCCTTTTTTCTTTAACATTGTGCAGTACTTGACATGAATTGAGTCTAGCAAGGAAGAAAATACTCAAAAATAGTTTAGGATGAGTAGAAGTCTTTTGGATTTTGTTGAAGTACATATGTTGGGAGCAAAGAGAAAAAAAACTATGCAAGAAAAATTTAGAACATTCAAAATGTGAAATGATGGCATCTCCTGTGATCACACAGCTTAATGTGAATACAAATAAATGGATAGGATTTTGACCAGCTAAGATTTCACTTCTCCTGACCACAGGAAACTACTGAGCCACACGTGCTTCCTTGGTTTGTATGGGAGACCAAGGAAGCCAAGTCACCAATAGCTGTGAATGCTGCAGCAAGACAGGCCTGTGGAGGAGTGTGTACGGTCACCTGCTGGCCTTCAGCACCCGTTTCCAGCCTCATCTATACTCTCCCTCATATTGCAGGCACTGGCAGCTTTCAGAATAAATTTCCTCACATTTCTTCATCCACAGATTCAGTTACCGTTTAGCACACGCAGGCTTGCACACTAGACCTGAGGGCAGTTTTGAAGCAACAGCGCTTTCCTGGAGGCTTCCTGGCCTCTCTAGTAGCAGCATTTTCTGGATTCGTCACACAAAAGAGGAAAAAATAAAGGCAGTCTCTATGTTTTTCATGTTCTAAGAACATATTTCCCTTTACTTGTTCTCTTTTGGCTTCTAAACACCTAGAATGGTTTCTGTGTTCTTGATTTATACAGCAAAGAACATTTGTTGGGGCCAGAATCCAAACTCCACCTCCAGAACAAAGGCTACAGGACAGAGAATGGCCACAGGTGAAAGTGTCTGACTTTTTCTAATAAGCCAAGCCACCCTCTCCTTGCCATCTCCATCATCAGTCACACAAGGACTACAGAAGGGAGTATCCCTATTTCCCTAATCTCATTCTGTTGAACTCCTCTTAATCACAACTGTTCATATCTGTTCTCTGTTCCTCACCAGCTAGACCAGAGAGCGGCTGGCAGTGATCTCTGCTGCCACTGCACGTGGATCTAAACTATTCTTCTTTATTTGATAACACGAGTGGTCTGAGTTTGACCCACCTGCATCTGCTACATCAGTCATAGGTGGCAGGAAGGATTGTTTGGGGTTCAACAGTGAGAACCACCCAAAACCTAATCTCAATGGTTATTGTTCTACAGTATCCTCTGAGGCTTTGATAGCATAGGGTCATGGTAGACATTGATCCTGTGGATCTCAAGAAAGACAGTGCTTCCTGGAAATGTCTTCTTTCAATTTTTAAGGGTAATAGATCACCGGATCTAGAAAGGACTCTTCTATGCTCCAGAAACGGAGTGACCCAGGACTCCCAATGTTCTAGAAACTTGAAGTTGAGATCAAAACTGAGAAGGACCAAAGCCCTGAATGAGTACTGTGTTTTTCTCCTTCAGTTCCTCTCCTCAGTCCTTCAGATGTTCAATGGAAACCCCACAGGAACCACTGCATAGATCCACTTCTTGAAGCCACTTTACCCTTGGAGAACTGGGAAAGATTTCCTTCATTCTACTAGTCCAAAACTGATTTAGAGTAGAAAATTAGACTTGAAGTTTAGAGAATATTGGGAAAGCTAATCAATAGAATGCTATAATAAAAACTGGAGTGTTATACTCATCTGCAGCTCTGAAAATAAAGTTCTTCTTGCTAGGTATGGATGTTTATGGTAGTCCCTGGCATATTACTGGTATTAAAAGTTGAATGAGTTAATCACTGAGATGAAGACAAGCTAGGAGGCTACACTGTATGATGATCTTTGTAGAAGTGAAATTTATAGAAAATCTAGACTTGAATTAGGACTAAACAAAGTCTGGTATGGGAGCCTATATTCTACATTTATTAAAGTAGTAGTTGTTAATTTTAATACAATTTAAAATTATTAGGAAAGAAGTCAAAATTATTGAGTAGACTTAACACTTCAACATATTCCATATGTATATATATATATATACTTATACACACACGTCTATATATCCATATATAATATGTATAATGTGAAAATATGTACAAAATATTTATGATGAGTATAGATACTGATATCGTGATGACTTGGCTTTGGCCACAAGTCCCTATTTTGATGCGCTTCAAAGATTGCATAGCTATTATTCAAGAGCTCTCCTCAGGAGGGAATCAAAGATGAAGAGGGGAGCCAGAGCTTCTAATGAATAGGGTATATTTTCAGCAATGCTATTCCAGATAAAACCTAGCCAAGTCCCTATTGAGCACTCTGGATATCGACTCCTCCTTGCCAGTAGGGGTAGCTGCTGAACCACCAAAAGATGACCTGCTGTGAGGCACTTCATCCCTGGTAGGAGCTTTAAGACTTGATTCAAGCTTTTGCATTTATTTCCGGCCACTCCACCTAAAAGGATTGCGTCTCCCAGCCCAGCAGAGCTACTCACCATTACTTTACCACACCCAATTTGCCTTTGTTCACACCAGTTCGTCTCTGTAAAGAATATAAAGCCCTGCCCCACCCATGAAACAAATCTTATCCTAGGCAAATGTCTTACCTATCTATCTATTTATCTACTACCTTTCCTCTACCTGCCTATTCTCGCATTTTGTTGCAACTATTTTTTGCCTTCCTGTTTCTTCCCATGGAAGGTAAGGTTTCTGGGAGCAGATTCCTGTGGTATTCATTCATCTTTATATCCCAGACTCCATTGCATCTCCTGTAACTTAGATACTTCTCTGAAAAAGGAAGTGACCACCTTCAAGAAAAAAAGTTTGACTGTTAAAAAAAAAAGTCCATACTCCAAAAGATACTATGACAGTTCCAGGCCAACAGGATTTTAAGTCCAATTATGCATCCAATGAGTAAGAGCACTTCCCTTTGGACTCTCTTAGCAAGCTTGGTGATAGGTGTGAGCTGTCTGCTTCCTGTTTGAAACAGATTTCTAATTTTGAGGGGTAGAATAGGAGAAGTAGAAGGAATTGAACTGTGCAGCACTGCAAGAAATATGTGGAGAAAGGGGCTTGAGGGTACTCACGACCTGCCTTGAGTCAACTGCCTAGACCTTGCAGGTCTAGAGCTAGTGGAAACTGCCATCCCTGGTAAAGGGATGAGTCAAAAACACAGCTCATTTTGCCAGCAAGTCAATCACAATACTGATTAAGGAATTATTTCCCACTGAGTTCTTTTACAACCAGGTAGTTATAGCACTAGATGGGAGGAAAAGAGAGAAGAAGAAAGAATTTCAAGAATCAGAATTTTTATAACAAGGAAGAATTTCCACATCAAAACTCAGATTCACAGTTTTGTTTTATGCCAAGTGTGAAAAGGCATGAAATAGCTAGGCATGAATTATTCCCCAAAGACTCTTCTATTACTAGAAAGAACTTTGCAAATGTTAATAGGTACTAGAAAAGCTGGAAGCACATTTGCTCTGGGTCCAGAAACATAAAATAATCATCACTTTGTTTGTCTGATTCTAAATAGGCTTAGTATTGATTTGCGTTATAAGAATTCTAAATTCCACTACTTTGAGAAAGTCATCCAAACCCACAACTTTTCATTCCTGATAGTTTCCTACACATGAAACTTTCTTTGCAATACTGAAGCAAGCATAGAGGAGAACACATGGGAAAAAGTCTGATTGAACATCAGCTTTCCATGGTTCCACCCCACACACATGTCAAGGGGTTCCACTGAAGCCGTTGCTCCAGAGCGTAACTCAAGTTCAGTCCATGAACAAATGGAAGAGTTCAACTGATCTAATACTCCCAAGAAAGCTTGAGAACAAAGAGTAGGCATAGTGAATATCAGAATGCTTACCTCTGCTTACAAACACACATTAACACTACATTGCATGTGTTACAATGCTTGAATTGAGAATCAAAAAAGATATTAGGAGGTATCATCCTCATACTTTGCCATGGAGGACGTGTCTCACTGAGTTAGCAGTCTTGAGACTAAAACCATATCCTCTTAACTTCCATCTCAAACTCTCTCAATGACAGAATAGTCCAACTTTTAACTCCCTTATTGTGTAGCCTTCATCTACAGTCTGTTATGTGCCCTGATTTTTTCAGCTATCGCTCATTTCCTGTGAGCAAAATGGACTAACATTTCTCTATTTGTGGGATTAATATATTCTAGTGAGACAAGGGCATGTATACCCATGTCCCTATGACAGATCAAAAAATGGAGCCCCCTAAAAAAGTTGTTTTAGAAACTAGCTTATTAATGGCAGATTTGGTACAGTGATTTTGAGTTTCTGCCCCAGACTTTTACTGCAATGGATTCAAATGTATACTTCAAACTCAAAATGTCTTCAGAGCCCTAGGACATAGAAAATCATGCTCAATTTATTTGAGTCTGGCACAAGTCAGTTGGAAGATGGAAGTGGCACCAGAAGGAAAGGCCAGAAGTTTCTATTGGAAGAATGCAGATATATTAAAGTTACTTCTTGTGTGTGATTGCTGTGGATTGAATTATTTGCCCTCAAAGAAGAGACAGGAAAGTCCCTAGTTCCTTTGAATGTGACCTAATGTGAACATGGGGTCTTTACCGAGCTAATCTAGGTAAAGTGAGGCCATCAATTTCCACTGCTAATTCCATACAGCTGGTGTCCTTAGGGAACCGAAACCTGGACGATGAGACACGCATGCACAGAAGGAGGACAACATGAAGACAGAAGGCACATCCAATCTTCTGGCCAGGGACTCCCGCTGCTACAGGAACTCAGGGATGTGCAGTGACTCTCCTCCCTCCCATGTGCTTGCGTGGAATCAACCCAACTTCCTCTTCAGCTTGGGCTTCAGCCTCTGGAACTGTGAAGTGATGGGTTTCTGTTTTGTGAGCCACCCAGGAGGTGTACTTGTTAGAAGCCCCAGGAAATGACTATGGAAATCCGAGCATGTCGATGTATTTCATTTTCTCATAAAATAAGATCACCTTTAATTTTCATGGGAGAAATTTTCCTACCCTCTCACCCAATTCTCCCAGGTCAAGGACACAGATCTGTGTGGCAGAGATGGCAGAGAAGCAGGTATGGGCACTGTTGTACTGAGAAAGGCAAATGAATGTCTGCTCCACCCACTCCTCCCACCCAGGCAGCCAGTCAATCACACCCAACATTTCACAGCCTTAGGCAACTGTCTGCAGCTGATGGGGACCCAGTCTCAAAGATAAAGGAGATCTGTTCTCCTACTGTTTATTGTTAAATTCAAATTTTTCAAAAGTTTTAACCATGACTCATACAGTTAGCAAACCCACACAAAGTGAGAGATATTAAGGAAAGAAATATTCTGATTCTGTTTGTCCCTGTCACCAATAACCTCTAAATTGATAATGAATTACAAGAGAAAAACACTTTATAGTACACTACCTTTGAAATTCATGGAGTAAGAGCTTCTCTTGTATGCAGACATAGATTGCAAGTAAAGTCTGAAGTTAGAGGAGTTGGAGAAATTTTATAGTAGTCAATTTATTTATAGTTATAAGTTAGTGTCAAAGGTAGGGATGACTAAGTGTGACCACTGAAAGGATAAAAAAATACATCAGTTTGTTGGGTTGAGTAGGCTGTAGATGGTAGAAATCCCTGACACCATAGCATGTGTGGAATTGCAGTAAACTAAGAGCTAATGAAAACAGAAATAGAGACTCCTGCATTATACGCTGGGAAGGGGCACTGGATAGGCCTGTGAGAAAGATACCCTACACTTAGCTCACTGTGTCTGCTTCCTGACAAACGAATCTATGGCACAGTACAAGGCTGTTCACAAGCAACCCAAGAAAGGCCTGGCAACAACACCTGAAAACTCCCAGTTACATGATGGCATCTGGTATCACTTCAGTTTGAAAACTCAGATATCTGTGTTGAAAGACCACATTTCATTTCCACTGTGTGTTTCAGAATTGTGAACAAACTGGCTTGACACTTGCAGTGAATAAAAGAGGAAAACAAAAGAACACCCTGGAGGAAGCAGGATGAACTATACCAAGGAAAGGGATTTCAAGCGCTTTTTGGTGTCAATGTCCTTTTAACAACCATATATATATATTTTTTTATTTTAAAGAGGGTAAAATTAAACACAACAAAATAGAACAAAACAGAACATAAGAAAGCAATGTAAGAGATATAAATTTCAAAGCAACACAACCAGAGATCTTCACTATCATATTGTCTCTTGTTTTCTTCCAAATAGTTGTCCATATCTTCACATACAGAGAATTCATACAAAACAACATAGTATGAAACTCATCCAAACAGGATGAGAAAGGCATTTTAGGTCTTCAAGACCAGACAATAGGGAAGTCAACAATGGCTGTCATAGTGTCTCTCATTCTCTTCAAAATAGCTGTCCATACCTTCATGTACATTGAAATTAAATAAAATAGGCTAAAATCACTCTGAACAAAGAATAATAGTATTGCTGGATTTCACATCATGACACTACTGAATCAGTACAATAGTGTCTTTTTTCTTCAAAGTAGTTGTTCATTTCATCATGCATTATATAATCAGTTCTCATAAGCTGTTTATAAGTTCTACGCATGCATGAGTCTCTACATGCATTTCTCTCCTTTCTGTAGTAGAGGGAAAGAAAAAACAAAGCAAGACAAAACAAAACAAATTCCTAGAAAAACACAAAATGAAAAAGTCATATAAAAACACAGTACAAGGTGATCTACAATGGTTACTGTGATGTTTCTTGTTATCTTCAATAGAATTGTGTATATCAGGCATAGTATAATTGAATATAGCAGATCATAACAATATTAATAAAAATGAAACATTGTAGACAGTGTAAGACTTTAAAAGCAGGTAATCAAAGCAGAGTGGGTATTCTAGTGAACCTTGTCATCTGTAGTGTAGCTGCCTATACTCTCAGACTTGATACTATCAATTATAATAGATTGGAATAAAATCTGTCAATACAAAACAGTGCTCTAACAAACCAGATTCAAATATGATCAGTCATGATAAGACAGTGTAAGTTATACAGGGCTTCAGATTAAGTTAACAGGAAATTAAGGATGATTATTGTACTATATCCTGCTATTTTTGGAATAGCTGTCTATGCCCTCAAATCTAGTACAAGTAGATAGACTGGAACAGAATATAACCAAACTAAACAGAGTGATGAGAACAATGTAGGTTTTAAATCATGATACACTATTAACAATATCATCTGACTTTCTTTTTTAGACAATTCTTCCCTTTCACTTTCACAGGGTGCATTGTACATTTTGGGTCCCACTAACTCCTTTAGTTTTTAGATTAGGGAGGCAACCCACTATTTACCTAAGTGGTTCTGAACCTCTTCACCTCTGAGCCTGATCTTAAGTTGTATTCCTTTACCTACAAAAGACTCAAGGTTTTCCCTCCTTATAGCTGAGTAGTTCTCCACTGCACAACAGTGTCATGTCTTTCCAACCTATCTGCAGCTGCTGAATGAGCTATCCCTATTTTTCTCTGGTTCCCTGTCACACAGAGCATTATTTTCTCACCTTTGAATTTCAGTCCATACATCTTCTTTCAGGTTGATTATATTTCCTCTACAGAGCATCTTGATGGACCCTATCTCCTGATCTACTCTGCCTGTGCTTCTTTTTATTAATGTATCAAGGCCATCTAAGTTAGAGATTATAGCCAATCTTCTCTGCCTCATTTCTGCTATGCTATTTTTCTCCTTCATTCCACTGTCTGTCCCATTCACTGAGACCTTTTTGCCACTGTTCCTGAAATCCTGGTATTTTTTTTCTCTCTTTAGAATATTCTTCACTATTCTCTGTAGGGTTGGATTGGTGGTCATGAATCCCCCTAGTTCCTCTTTGTCATAGAAGCATCTTGTTTCTCCACTAATTTTTAGAGACAGTTTTGCAGGGTATATCAATCTGAGTTGGAGATTATTTTCTTTCAGGGCTTGGAATACTTCGCTCCAAGCTTTTCTTGATTTGATGGTCTGTGTCGAGAAGTTTGCCATGATTTTGATGGGTTTTTCTTTATACATGATCTCTGATGACTTTTAATATTCTGTTCTTGTATTGAATTTCTGGGATCTTGATTATTATGTGTCTGGGTATAGATCTATTTTGGTTGTAGGTGCCTGGAGTTCTGTATGCCTCATACATCTGAATATAATTTCCTTTTCCTAAGCCTGGAAAGTTTTCTTTAATTATTTTTGCGAATAGCCTTTGTGTTTCCTTTGTTTTTACCCCTGCTTCTTCATTCACATTTTTTATTCTTAAGTTACAGATCCTCTTGTCTTCTAGGCTTTGTATTGTTACTGCCTGTTTCCTTGTTGTTTTTAAGAGATCTTTCCTTTCATAATCACACATTGTAAACCTGTCTTCACATTTTGGTAGTCTATCCTTAGTTTCTTTCAAGCAGTTTTGCCAGCTTTCAATGGAGTTTTTAATTTCCTGGTAATCTCTTTGTATCTGCTTCATGTATTCTAGGTTTTCTTTATATTCTTCATCAAATGTTTCCTTTTTTGTGTTCCTCCATCCTTCCATCTGTGTCTTCTTGAAAGGTGCTTAGCATTTCTTTTATTAATCTTCTTATATCTTGCTTTACTTGAATTAACATTTCAGTTTTGAGCTCATCAATGATGTCATAAAGATATCTCTTTATGTCAGCTGATGTCATGTCTGATACTGCATATTTGCTGCCCTCAATCTCTTTTGCATTTACCTCTCCTGGATCAATATTCACAAGGTTGGGGGCTGAGGGCTTTTTCTTATTTCTTACTCTTGTCATGTTTTTGGTTTCTTCCATACAGGTATATAGTGGAGGTTCCAGCCCCTTTCCTTGTTGGTTACAGTTCTTCTGAAGCATGCTGGCAAGGGATTTCTGCCTTTACAGTTTGCTATTGGTCGCTGAGGCACAAGCAGGGTGGTATATGCTGGCCTCTCCCCTCTGAGCCAGTCAACCTGCAGGGGTCTTCACCACATTAGTGTGTGCCACAGGTATGGATTCAGTTCAGAACAGCTTATTGGTTCCCGGCCAAGGGTGTGACCCAGGCCAAGCAGATCCCACCAATCTACTCTGGGTAGGGAGCAACCAATTGAAGTCACTAACATTCTTTGTTCATGTCCATCCTGCTTGATTACAACATGTCAACCAGTTGGTTGTCCCTTTCCTGTGCGAGGGTCTTATTCCAAGCACTCACTGTGGGTTAGTGCAGGTCCCTTACTGGCACTGTTCTCTATTGAACTTACCAACCCCTGACTTCAGCGCAACTGTGGCTCCTGCGAGTCACAGCAGGCACGAGTTCAGGTGGCTCCAGAGGGTCGCAGTGGGCACGAGTTCCTTGATGACCTTTTAAATCTCAAGGACACCTGTGAGAACTTCTACCTCTGAGTCCTGAGAGGAGGTGCTGGGATCCCACAGCTCAGGCTGATGTAGAATGCAAGTATCCTATTAGAAACCTGCTTGAATTCTCTAGCGAAGTCCACACATGGGGTTTTGGGAACTGTTCAAGGCATGTGTCAGGGACCTTGTAATTAACAGGCCACACCTACTTTCCATTCCAGCTCTGCCAACCCTACTGTCCTATCTCAAAGTGTCTTAAATTAATAATCTGTAGGGAGGTTATGGGTTCACTTCTCCAGCACTTGTTGGACACCTGCTTAGTGAATATTTGTTTGTAAGTGTTATAAGGACACAAAGAAAATTAAAATAAGGAATAGACCATTTTTAACTGATTTTAGTTGTTGCTGTAGTGACCCATTTGAGTGATCAGTAGCTCTATTCTGAAGTTTTCTGCTTTGGTGTCTTCATTATTGTGCTATCTTTTTTCTTACCTTGTATCCTCTTTGCTTTCTCAGAAAAACATGATGTTAAGAGTCAGACTGCCCGTGTTCAAAACCCAGCTCAGTTATTCATTAGCTCTGTGACTAGCAAAAATATATTTAACCTCTCTGTATTTGATTCCCCCTGTGTGTTTAATAGGTAAATACCAGTATCTATATAATGAGGTGAGTGATAAATATGCTAATCTACAAAAAGGACTTAAAATAGTTCTTAATAAACACTATGTATGAATTTGCTATAGTTTTACAGTACTGGGTCATTAGGTAATGCACAACATCAGGAGATCAGTGGTACAGAGCAACATTAAATGCAATTTTGAGTTGAAAAGAAAAGAAGTGGGCACACCTATAATCCCAGGACCTGAAAGGCTGAGGCAAGAGGAACACAAGTTCAAGTACTGTCTGACCAACATTCTGAAACTCGGTCTCAAAATAAAAAATAAAAAATGCCCAGTGCAAAGGCCCCAGGTTCAGTCCCTAGCACTGAAAAAAGGGAAGTGGGCTGACAGCTGTTGACATTTCTGTTTCATACTGGAGACCAGAAAAGAGGGTCTTTTGTGGTGAAGCACCCTTTTTTACAAAGGAGAAGGGAGAATGTGTGTTACTTTAATAGCAGGCTTTCACTTTGAGGCATATGGTTAAAAGCCACATGCTTGTGGATTTTGCCACTTTTTCCACACTTGCAAACTCACAACCACTTTTGGTGCCCGTGGTTTAACCTCTGTTTCTTTAACTCCTATTTATGAGTCAAGTGGTTTCATGTCATCAGATTGATGATGAAAATGAACAGAGGGATACGGATATGGAAGTCGGCTCACCATTGGGAAGTCCACTGCTTGCCGATCTCAAAATGAGAAAAGGAATTCAACACATTCCAGCTTCACAGCACTGGGCTCTGTTAACTTTGAAAATGCCAGTGCAGTCCAAGTGACTAAATGGACATGCACAAGGCCACGGGAAGGTCCCAGTGTTGTGAGAGGCTGAAGTGATGGTGGCAGCTGAGCACCAGCACTTCTGGGGTTAGCAGAAAAGGAGCTGGATTCTAGATAAGCACTCTGCCTTCCTTCTTAGAGGGTATGGGTCAAAGTGTACCAGCCTGGCAACTTCCTGTGTGCCCAAGACAAAGTTCAGTGCTGCGAGCACTGAGGGCTCTGAACCTGCAGGAGCTGTTTGGGGATGGGCTTAGTTCCAATTTTCCAGTTTTTCTTCCCAAAGCAGAGACTCCTTCTAACCCTCTCAGTCATACCTGGCCTAACTCTAATGGGTATTTACTAGGGATTTCTTGGAAGAATAGAACATGTTAGGGCCTAAATTATCCACAAAGATAGTTGGCAGCAACCAGGGTCACAGCTCCATTACCTCCATGAAGATGTACATTTTTTTCTCATTGTCCCATTATTTTTGTTGCTACTAAGGGAAAACTGTATGAATATTCTCTGTTGGGCTGACTGAAGAGCAAAGCAGTATTGATGGGAATCTTCTTTATGAAAATCTCCACTTGGAAAACTTTCCTGTGTGAATAGGCTCAACATTTAAATGAATTAATGGATCTTTTAAAAAGTCTTGTAATTTACCTCATTTCATCCTCTTAATCCAACTCTCTTTACTCCGTTTTGCTAAGTAAGTGTAATTTTTCTTTCCACTTTTTATTGCAGACCATGGTTTTTAGAATTCCAATCATTTTAAATAGTTTCCACTATAACATCTCAGAATATCCACATCTTTCCTAAATTGTTTCTCCTAACCAGACATAAAATTCCATTTGAAGAGCTCAAAGGAAGGAAATGAGACAGTGATTTGTGTATGTTAAACACCACATGAACACAAATAAAACACAGGTGACAAATTTCCCCCTTAAGAGGCAGGGCTACACTAGAAGTTCTGTTGAACTAGGCACTGAGTGAGTCTACTTCCTCCCAGCTGAAGTGGTATTTATTCACTGATTCACTCATCTCTTTGTTAATATCATCATTCAGAAAATAATTTAAAGAAACTTCATCATAATGTTTGAAGAAAATTTCAGAACAAATGAGCAATCAGGAGAAATATTTTGCAAATCTTAGCTAATATAATTACAAGAACATAAAATTTAGCTTTGAATTTTCTAAAACCAAGGGAAGAAGAGAAAAAAATCTTAAGATAATTTTAAAGATTACTTTGCTCCAGAGGAACAAATAAGATAAAAAGTGTTTCTCCTCATAGCTTTGTGTTTGACTTTTTCTGCCAAAAATCTAGTACTTCAATTGGTTCTTATCCTCAGTGACCACAAGCTTCCTGAATACAGATATCATTTCTTTTAACAGTTGTTTCTTGATTAATGCTTACCAAATGAATGAATGCTACTGTGTCTGATTTCCCAGGAATCCTTTATCAGGTGCTCAGATTAATCTATAACATGTGCTACACAAATATTTGCACCACTTTAGTATCTTAAAATTGAGTATCAGATAGGCTGGATTCATCCAGCAGGCTTTGGCTGTATTTGTGTATTTTAAAGTTTCATTCATAAAGAGGTGGGACGAATGCTGGCTTCAGTGCAGATGGTGCAGGACCCTACCTGAGCTGCGCCCATCGTCAGAGGAGGTGAGGACCAAGGTCATTGGCCACATGCACACCAAGGGGAGGGCAGTGATCCTGCACATCACTTGGTTATTTCACACATCCTTGATTGTACTAATAGAAAGACATGCTTAAAATCAGCATGCTCAGTTGCATAGTTTCTTATCACCCCATGGTATTTTCATTATAAATTGACCTAGATATTCCAATCTCTTCCTTTGTTTTTCTGGTCTACTTACTAATAACAAATAAAATGTTTTAAAAATGATAACTAGAAAAACCCAGTATGGTCAAAAGCAAATCAAGCTTCATAATAAACTTGAAACAGAGCTGAATGCAAAGAAAGCGGTACATATGAAGGAAGCACCATCCCTACCTGTCTCTGTACTGAATACCAGGTTTGTACCCAAATCTCAGTTCTTCAAGGGAAACCAAAACTAAGGCAGAGGGATAGAGCTTTGAAGTCAGTTCCTGGAGAGAAATTCTCTGTACATAAAGTCAGGTTTTGAAAATAGCTGTCTGCATGTTGCTTGGAGTTGTGTCTTTATAAGTTGCAGGTATAGAAGACAAAAATATGGAGGCATAGCATTATGTTAAAGAAGTAAACCAAAATTCCACTGAGCCCCTTGCCTGTATCTGACATGGTCACTGGAGAACAGGTTCCCAAAACCCCATGATAGAACCAGCTTCTAGACATGAAGCTAGTTTAGTGGGCATGAGCACCAAATAGAAAAACTGCTAGGGTAAAAGAAGAGAGAGAGGAAATTTTAAAAAGAAAATACAGGCAAAGAAAATGGAAATTTCATATTGGAAATAATTTTGCAAATCAAAAATTCAGAAATCTAAAACTAATAAAATTAATGACAGTATAGAAGGAAGAAGAAATTTCTGCAATTATCCTTCACTGAAGAAAAGTATCAGTCTTCAGATCAAAGCAGCATGCCAATTATAGGATAAGCATCCTTAATTTGAAAATCTGAAAGACTTCCAAATCTATGACTTTTGCAATTGACATGGTTCACAAATAGAAAATTCCATACATACTGACATGTGATGAGTCACAGTAAAATATAGGTTCACTAAAAATACTGTTCTAGGATTATCTTCAGGCTGAGTATAAAGTATACAGGAAATATAAATAAACCTTATGTCTATACTTGTGTCCAATCTCCAAGTCTCATTTATATATACAAATATTTTAAAATACAAAAACATCCAAATTCCAAACTACTTATGGTTCCAAGTATTTTGGCTAAGGGATGCTCAACCTGTACTGGGAGGAAATATTTTAAGGAACTCATCCTGATATGTTGTGATACTACAAAATAGGAAGAAGAAAGACAAAATATAAAAACACTCAAGAGAAGAGCCACCAAAGAGGAAAGTGACTGAAAACATTGAAAGAAAAAAAGACTGAAAATAAAAAGGAACTCAAATCAAGAAAATATGGAGAACAGAAACATGCTGCACAGGACAATTAGGTGGAAAGACAAGACAAGGCACTGGATAAATTAAAAAGACATACACAGTAGATAAGATCATTAAAAATCAAGTGGTTATTTGAAAACACTAATAAATTAGGCAAAACTAAATAATACTGGTAAGAAAGAAAAAGGCATACTTAGATAATACTGAGACTACAAAGGAGTAACTTAAATTAGAATTTTTTAAAAATAATAAGAAAGTGCAATCAATCACTCTCAACAAACATGCAGATGAAGTTTACCTTAATATGACATCAAATTTGTCATTTAGAAATTGAAATTGAAGGGCCAGGGATATAGCTCAGCAGCATGGTGACAACTGACAGACAAACATGAGGTCCTCTGTTTGATTCTGGGAACCTCCCAAAAAAGGAAAGAATTGAAATGACAATCAAACTCTTCTCCCAGGAAAGACAACATATTTAGATAATTTTACAGGTGGATTTTACCAAGCTGTGAAATTGTACAAATTGGTCCAAGTACAGAAAAGAAGAAAAAGATACTGTAAGAGATTAAAAAAAAAAAGTCTACAGGGTACCACCTACTTTTATACAAGACTCAACATAACCCTTCTGACACCAGCATTCCCATCAGACACCCACTGGCTGTCTTATGATGCAGTTTTGACACAGTTTATGTGGAGATAGGGTCAAGTTCCCAAGTGAGAGCTCAGTCTCATTAAGATTGCTCCCTGCTTTTGATGCCATTGCAAGTTCCAGGGTGTGTCCGTCACTGTAAACTGGGGTCAGTCAGTTTATTAGGGGAGGTCACTGATCAATGGTGCTGCAAAGGGCATTAGACAACAAGCAGATGGGAGAACCCCACTGGACAAGCTGTGGGAGGAAGAGTGTGACGCCCTCCTACCCACTCGAGGTATAGCCTCTGTCCAGAACCTCCACATGTTCAGCAATCCAGAGACTCCTTTGAGCTTGCTGGAGTCTTTAGTACATAAGCATCGTTGCTGAAATCATTTGCTACTAGTGGCCATCTCATCATTCAGCCCCTGGCCCTCTCCTGGAGGTGTGTGAGGTTGCTGATTTCTCCAGCAACCAGAACTCACCCTGAGGCTAATCTGGAAATTTTATTTTGCATTTTATACTGAAAGTTTTGATACAAAACTAGAAAAGTATGAGAAACTATGATAGATGTATTTTCTGTATATTTGTAAAAGTTTCAAATAAAATAGTAATATAATTCATCATCAAATATAAAAAAATCATCAAACCTAGACAGCATTAGTACAGGGAGTACACTTGGGGCACAGTGGGGCAACCTTCTCCATCTACCTAAATTTGGGCAACACCTCAGGGCCAATCCTGCTTCCACTGTCATAAGAGAAGCAGAAATAAGTATAATGACCCAGGAAATCCCTAAAGCTTCAGGTCAGAGCACATCCATGTTGGATCCCACAGCTTGACTTTCAGTAAACTTTTCTCCACTGGAACCTCATTAATGGGTAATCCATAGTTACCATATAAAACAGAGTGAATGATGGGAAAGTCATGGGTCCTGGATGTCCTTGGGTGACTCAGCACCCTGCCATCATTTCTGTCAATCACATCCAGAGAGATTCTGTAAGAGGCTCTGGGGCAGGGAGCATATCCTTTAAATCTGGAAGCCTGATTTTTTTTTCTTCCTGCTCTTCTACCATCCCAGCACCATTTTTCCTTTTCATTCCACCTTTTTGTTTCTGTTGGCATGGACCTGCATGCCCGGAGCATGTCTTCCAAGGCAGGGTGGCATGGTGGGGCTGCAGTTCATGGTGGCTGCAAACAGCAAGGCAGAAACCAGCAAGAGGGAGAGATACCCCTTCTTCTGTCATTACATCACATCCTGGCTCCACCTCTAGGCCAGTGTAACCCTCACACCCCCAATCCAAGCACTAGACAATGAACCAATCACAAATGCATAATGCAAAGGCTTGAGGCTTGGGGGCCACTGACATAAACCAATACATCCTATGTAAGCCTTAGACTCCCAAAGATCAGTGCCCATCAATGTGAATAAATCTGCCTCCAAATCCTGGATGTTGTTTCAGCATTTCTGCTTGCCATTTCATGACCATGAAAGATAAACAATTTGAGCTGATTTGGGACATCAAAACAGCCATGATGGCACAACTAGTGACATTCACACACACATAGAGAAAAAAAAACTCAGAAATGCTTCAGCAAGTGCAAAGATAAGGGGATCTGTGTTCAAATTGAGAGTTAATGTAGAAAGCGTTAGTGGCAATGTGTCGTTTACTATAATAAAAATTTAAAAATGTAAACATTTACGTTTTAAAACAATTGTAGACATTTACATTTATCATAGTTTTTTCATATGTATAAATTTATGCACATAATAACAATTTTAATTCAAAAAGAAAAATGTGATTTTTCCCTTAAATGCAAGCCTTTGATGAATATACTCACATATATTCATATATATATATATATATATATATATATATATATATATATATACTATAGTGGCATATATATATATATATATATACCACTATAGAAAAGGAAGTAGAAAAACTATATATATATATATATATATAGTCCACTATAGAAAGGAAATATGTTTAGATAAATGTTCAAACCTTGCATTAAAAAGCATGTTGTAGGGAGAATGAGCTAAGATGGTGGATTGATAAGTAGCATGGTAGAGAGCCTCTCTGAGAAAAACAACTCAGATGCTAGAATTTAACACCATAGAGAAGACCAGATGAAAAGAGAGGGATTCTCTTGACCCAGGAAGAAACTGAGGAAAAAGAAAAAGAAAAAAAGAAAGAAAGAAGAAAGAAAGAAAGAAAGAAAGAAAGAAAGAAAGAAAGAGGATGGAGGGCTGGAGCTGGTCCTGCTCTGTGCTGGGCAGAGAGCTGGAGCTGGACTCACTCCCATTGACTGGGTCCTGAGCTATGCTGGGCATGTCTTAGAGTTGGGCAACTCACGATTGAGCTGGAGTTGAGGTCCTGCCAAGATCGAGGGTTGCTGAGCCAGAAACCCTTGGTGGGAGGAGGTGCCACAACAGGGAGTAGAACTGGTGAGGTGAGCTGCACTGACCTGTGGTGAGTGCTGGGAACTGGGCCCCTGCAGAGGAGGTGACCGGCTTGACGACATGTTGGAGTTGGGCAGGACAGGCTTGATCCAGCAACCGCAGTGGCATTGGTCAGCTGCTCCTGGCACAAAGTGGACTGGTGGGATCTTCTTGGGCTGGGTCACAACCCTGGTTGGCACCCAATAGCCAGGGACAAAACTATCCCAAACCTGTGACTTCCACAGGGCACAGACTAACATGCTGAAGGCACTCACTAGTTGACTAGCATAGAGGAGAGGAGCCAGTCCACATTGCCCTTGTGTATACCTCACAGATCAACAGTAAACTAGAGAGGGCAGCAATCCCCTAGACAGTATACTTCAGAAAAACTGTAAGCAATGTGGAAAGGACCTGAGACCTCCACCACACACCTGTCTGAAAGAAACCAAAAACATGACAAGAGAAAGAAACAAGAAAAAGCCTCCAGCTGCTGACCCAGGGAAAATAAGTCCAGGAGAGGTAATACAGGAGACATTGAGGGCAGCAAACATGCAATATTGGACAAAGCCCCAATGGAAATAAAGAAATACTTCCATGACCTCATCAACAAACTTAAATCTGAAATTCTAACTCAAGTGAAGCAAGATATAAGCAGATTAATAAAAGAAATACTAGGCACTTCTCAAGAGGACACAATGGAAAAATGGAACCCAGAAAAAAGCAGAGAAACCTTTGATGAAGAATTTTTAAAAAATCTAGAATACATGAAACATATCCAAAGAGAATATCAGGAAATTAAAACTCCATTGAAAGATAGCAAAATTTCTTGACAGAAACTAAAGACAGACTTTCAGAACTTGAAGATAGATTTGCAATGTGTGATTGCAAAAGGAAAGATCTCTTAAAATAACAAGGAACGAGGAAATAACAATACAAAGGCTAGAAGATGACAAGAGAGGATCTATAACTTAAGAATAAAAAATATGAGCAAAGAAGCAGGGACAAATACAAATGAAATACAAAGGCTATTCACAGAAATAAGGAAAACTTTCCAAGCACAGGAAAAGGAAATGAGATTCAGATAGATGAGGCATACAGAACTCCAGCCAGCTACAACCAAAACAGATCTACACTCAGACATATAATAATCAAGATCCCAGAAATTTAGCATAAGAACAGAATATTAAAAGCTGTCAGAGAAAAGAAACAGATCACCTATAAAGGAAAACCCATGAAAATCACAACAGATTTCTCAACACAAACTATCAAATCAAGAAGAGCTTGGAGCGAAGTACTCCAAACCCTGAAAGAAAATAACCTCCAACCCAGATTGATGTATTCTGCAAAACTATCACTCAAAATTAATGGAGAAACAAGATGTTTCCATGACAAAGAGTAACTGGGGGAGTTCATGACCACCAATCCAACCTTACAAAAGATACTGAAGGACATTCTAGAGAGAGAAGAAAATCACCAGGATTCTAGGAACAATGGCAGAAAGACCTCAATGAATGGGGCAGACAGTGGAATGAAGGAGAAAAGTAAACAACGATGACAGAAAAATAGCATAGCAGAGATGAGGCAGAAAAGATTAGCTATAATCTCTAACACGGATGGCCTGGATACACTAGCAAAAAGAAACACAGGCCGAGTATATCAGGAGATAGGTTCCATTGAGATGCTCTGAACAGGAAATATAATCAACCTGAAAGAGGGTTAATGAACTGAAAGTCAAAGGTGAGAAAACAATGCTCTATGTGACAGGGAACCAGAGAGAAATAGGGACAGCTCATCCAACAGCTGCTGATAGGTTGGAAACCCATGACACTTTTGTGCAGTGGAGAACTACTCAGCTATAAGGAAGGAAAACCTGAGGCTTCAGTAAGTAAAGGAATACAGCTCATGATCAGGCTCAGGGGTGAAAGGGTTTAGAAACACTTAGGTAGATAGCAGGTTGCTCCCCCTTCTGTAAGAACTGGGGGAATTGGTGGAACACAAAATGTACAAAGCACCCTGGGAAGGTGGAGGTGGAGGAAGTCTCTAAAAAGGGAAGGCAGAGGACATTATTAATAGTGTATCATGATTTAAAAGACATTATTCTCATTTCTCTGTTTAGTTTGATTTTATTCTCTTCCAGTCTGTCTACTCATACTAGATTTGAAAGCACAGACAGCTATCCCCAAAATAGCAGGATATACTATGGTAACTATCCTTAATTTCCTATTAACTTAAACTGAAGCTCTGTATTACTTACAATGTCTTACTATGACTGATCTTATTTGAATCTGGTTTCTTAGATCGCTGTTTTGTCTTGACTGATTTTATTTGAATCTGGTATGCTTGATAGCATCAAGTCTGAGAGTAAAGGCAACTATTCTGAAGATGACAAGATTCAACAGGATACCCATTCCAGTTGGATTATTAACTGCTTTTGAAGTCATATAATGTCTCCAGTGTTTTGTTTTTATTAATATTACTATGTACTGCTATGTCCAATTATACTATGCCTGATGATATAGACAATTCTATTGAAGATAACAAGAGACATCATAGTAACTCTGTAGATCATCTAATATTGTGATTCTATATGACTCTTTTGTTTCATATTTTTCTACGAATTTGCTTTGTTGTCTTGTTTTGATTTGTTCTTCCTTCTAATACAGAAAGGATAGGTACACATGTAGAGATTCATACATGTGCAGAACTTCTAAACAGTTTACGAGAATTGATTATAGTTATTGTAAAAAAAAGAGAGGAAAAGAAAGTATTCTAAAGGATATAACTGCATGTATGTTTAAATGTGTAAGATTGATAACCATATTACTAAGTTTTTGTTGGATAGCCGAACAGAACTATTTGCAGTCTCACTATTTAAATGTCCACTTTGTATGCCTTACTTATGTAACTTGAACAACTACTTCTAAGATGAAAATATGTAATTGTCAACTAGTGATTTCTTACTATTTTTAAAATTATGTATTATTTCTACTCTCTCTCTCTGTTTTTTTCTTTAAATAAAAAAACATGCTGTATGTGACATTTTAGAAGCAGTCCAGAAAGATGCAAAATAGGCAGCTTTATATCACCACTTATATTCAGTATTCTGCTGTAGTATCTATTCAATGCACAAAGATAAGAAAAAGCCTAAAATTAAAAACGAAAGTTCAAAGTGAGTGTGAAAGGTGGGGTGTGGGAAAGACTGGAAGACTGGATGGGACAGTAGGCATGAACTATAACCACAGGACACATGGGCAGAAAGTTCTCAAAGCCCTGCATATGGCCCTGTCACGAGAGCTTTGCTAGGATGATCTGGACCTGACGCTGGCATAGGAAATTGAAAGAGGGATGGTCATCAATAAGCACTTGCTATCATATCTCTTCACAGTAGCCCACCTTATGCTGTAGGGTGGATTTTTAATTTTTTCTTTCTCTTTTTTCCTGCTTTTAGTTGATTCAAACTTGCTTTGTAGGGCTTGTATTTTCCTACCTTTAATAAACATGAAACTCTGCCACCATTTATGCTTGTTTACATTAATTCTTTTTCAGGACACAAAGAACCTAAAAATTATCTCTAGGAGACTCCAGACTCCAGAACTTTTGGTAACAAAAGTAACTTTATTTGTAGTCATAATGTTTGTCTGTGTATAATATATAAGACAATCCATAAATAAATTTTTATGAACCGATAAGAGAATTCCACAGTACTAAAAAAGATCAACATTAAAAGTTATCATTCAAAAATATAATAGGAAATTAAATCCATTTCACAATTGCAACAAAAATTTAGGATGCCCAAGACACAAATAACAAGAAAAGTATATGATCTTTTTAGGGAATATTATAAAACACTACTAAAGAAAATAAGAAGAGATGAAGAAATGGCCAATTGTAATTTTTTCAAGAATGGGAAAACTCATAATTGTTCAGTCAAAATTTTGACAGTTTTGGAGCTGGGGATTTAGCTCAGAGGGATAAACGCCTGCCTGGCAAGTGCAAGATCATGAGTTCAATCCCGCTACAAAAAAAAAAAAAAAATTTTTTTTGACAACTTTGGAAAAAGACAAAGTGAGATTTGCCCTGAAATGAACAATCCAAGTAAAGTACCAGCATGCTGGGCCCAGGTATAAACAAAGAGAAATTGGATCAGAATAAAGCTCCTAACGACAGACAACACCTAAAAGCAATTTTGGATAAAATAAAGGAAACCAAAATACATTTCTTCAAAATATAAACGATCACTGACTTGATGATAGGTCATATATGCAAAGGGACTCTGGCATCTCTCTGACCAAAAGCAGGACAAAGACCCACACAGGCCAAAGGTTTTTTCACACTCTTTCCTCATTTTCTGCTTAAAAATTGGATGTAAAGTATTCAGAACACTCTCAGCAGCTTTCTTCCTGTACATTTATCTTCCATGGCCCCCACCTCTGAAGCCAGATACTTGTCCTGTGTCTCGTCACCTCTCTAAACGGTGTTTTTCTTTGCTCGAATCCACCGACTGCTAAGGCACACTGGCAGTTGCTCACCTCCCAGCAAGGTGCACTGCTTGATTAGTACACCTGTGTGTTTCTCTAGTTACTTTGCCTTTTGATGCAGGAATCAGCTCCAACCAACAATTTATAAGGTTTCAGGAAAAAATGACCGTTTCTCCTCTTCAAAAGTAAAAAAAAAGACAAAAAAAATTGCAGCTCACCAAATTGTCAGGTCTTCTATACCATAATTAAAATGTCAAAATTCCTGGTTTATATACAGGGAATATTTAGCTTCCTTTTATTCCATTTCAGTTTACTTTATCTTTGGCCCTCAGAAGAACAGTGGCCTCTTTCAGTTCTTCTAAAGCTTGACTTAGCTAAATTATTTTGAATCTGCCAAGTACCTCTCCTGCTAGAAAACTTCTTCCCCTGCATTCCATGGCACCGTACATTCCTGCTTTCCAGCTTCTTCTTGATTTGTTTCCCTAGTCATTTTTCATCATCTGCCACTTTAAAATAATCGCTTCTTGGGATTTTTGTTTCAGGCAAGTCTTCCTCCCTGATTTGTTTATTCCAGGTGTTTCAACACTTCACTGTTGTGACTATTAGGATTCCTTATTTTCAACACACTTGAAGAACTAGTCAAATTGTTATTGATGAATCCTAATGATATAGCATCATGTGATATTTGGCATCAACTAACGTATTCAAAATAGGTAATACTGCCACAATAAAACTCCTCAG
The DNA here is from genome assembly GCA_004027455.1 of Hydrochoerus hydrochaeris. NCBI lineage: Eukaryota > Metazoa > Chordata > Mammalia > Rodentia > Hydrochaeridae > Hydrochoerus > Hydrochoerus hydrochaeris. Next base: position 98,222 of record PVLA01004388.1, on the reverse strand, counting down.
TTCGTTTTTTTATGAGAACACAGTTTATAAGTTTATTACTGGTGTAATGATAAAACAGGAAAAGTAGTGGTGTCAAACTGTTGATTTTAAGAATAATTATAGCAGGACACATGCACTCACTGAAAAATAAAACAAAATTCCTGCTATACTCAGATAGAAACACACTTCCAATAAAATTTCACTTTGATATTTGATAGTCTTCCCCAAATTTATAATATAGCTAGAATTTACCAACTGTGTAATGTTATTATAAAAACTCAATCCAAAAGAATATCTTCAATTTAGAAGTTAATGTCAAAGAAAAATGATTTCAAAAAATTTTCTACACTTGTGGCAGAGAAATATGGTAACATGGGAAATAAAATAATTTCAAGTTCAGAAATACATTAAATTAGAAACAAATATTGTGCAGAAAGTAAAAGAGAAATATATAAATTCAAGAAAAAACAATCTCCCTGATTAAGAAACAAATTATTCATTAAAAAAGTAAAAAAAAGAATGACAATGTTTATAACCTACTGTGGTACTTATATATATATATATAATTTAGAGTACATAAGATTTTATGGTAATCATGGTTCACCATTATATTGCTTTGAAGTCTTATGTTTTCATTCATCAGTTGGAATGGTTTTATTCTGTTTTGTTTGATCTTGTTATATGTGATGGTATGAATAGTTACTTTAAAGAAAAGACAATATGACAGCCATTGTTGATTTAATATCATCTTGCTCTGAAGTCCTACCATGCTTTTGTTCTTCTATTACCATTGGTTCTATCATGTTGTGTCTTATTGGATTTTAATATGTATGGTAGTATAAACAAAATTTTTATGGAAAATGAGATAATATAGTAGCCATGGTTCATCTTTTGGTTATTGGTTCAAAATGCCTTGGAATACTTTCATTCTCTTGAGTAGTTTTATTCTATTTTGTTATGTTTGGCATTATTGTGTGTAAAGCTAAGCTCAACTATTTCAAAGAAAGAGACATTATGATAGCCACTGTTAATATCCATTTTCTTGTTGTGAAGTGCTGTATTGCTTACATTGTTCTGTTCTGTTCTGATCTGCTTAGATCTGTCCTCTTTTGTTTTATTCTCTTTAAAATAAAAATAAATAAAAATAAAATTTAGAAAAAAATTTAGTGTTATAAATTATCACAAATTACATCCTTTGCATTAAACTTATGTTGACATTTTTGGATGTCAACTTGAAAATAGAGTATATCAGAACATACACAATTTTTCAATCTCCCTAAAGCATTTTAGGGAGCACATGAGAAAAATACTTTGAGAACCACTCTCTTACTTCACAAGCTCAGTTTACTTCTCACCTTTCAATACACTCTTACATTCTTTTCAATGTATATTTAAATTCTGTACCCTAAGCCAACAGAAATATACACACTACATGCATCTTGCAATGCTTTCCTCTTTAAACCCTTTTGCATGAAGATTCAGCATTATCTCCACTATCACATGGTAATTAGTATGTGCTGTCCACCAACTTCAGTGTCTCAGCTTCTGGTTCCTCCAGTGGCAATGAAATATTTAATTTGCTCCTCCTCAAAGCTTCCCAGCTGTACCCTCAGGCAGAACTGGCCACTTCCTCTAGTGGCTTCTGTAAGCACCTGCAGTTGTCATACAGGAGGCTCAGGTCAGTGCATCAGAATCAGTTTAGCTGATTCTGCAATACAGACTTCAAAGCAATATAATGGTGAACCATAATTACCATAAAATCTTATGTACTCTAAAATTTTATATATATTTTTAATTTAGCCACAGAATGGAAACCTGCATTGGAGGGAAAAGTCTGAGATCCAAAGACCATACTGCTGGATCCCACACCACAAAGACAAAAAGTGCAGTGAAGGAAAGCAGGTGAGAAGGCTCTGAAATTGTTACTGTTAGGTTTTTCCTTGGCACAGTAGAGAAGCAAGAACAATAAAAGGAAAAAGGGCCTTTATTGAGGGCATAGGAGGGTTGCAGAAGAGTGCAAGATCCCTCCCAGACAGACAAAGATGCAATGGGATTTTACAAGATTTGACAGGGGCTGGAGTTGAAGGGTCAGGCACAATGATATATTGACAGTTGATTGGGGGGATGTTGGCGTGTGCAAAAAGTGGGAAGTTCAATTTATTCATGGAAGAAGAACTTGGAAGACAGTATTGAAAAGACATATTGTCTCTCTAGAGCCCAGAGCCATTTGGGCAGAGCCCATCAGTCACATCAGGTAGATTGTCCTTTTGCATTGCACCTAGAAATGAGATGAAGCTAAGAGAGAAAGGTGAGGAGGTAAAGGGAATGGAGTGGAACAAGGTTAAGGGTCTGTCATTTTCCATCACGACCAACTCTAAGATGCTGGGGTGGCCATGAGCACACTTTGTCCTGTAAAGCTGTTTGTTTATTCAGAGCTGGCACCTTCCAACACTGGCCCAGGTCTGGTTTAGAAATGCAAACCCATAGAGAAACTTTCCATCTTGTTATACTTCCCATCATAGGACTGACATTTTCTGCTCTGTTTGCTATGGACTGGTGGGTGGCTTTAATTTGGTTTTCTCTCCAGTCCCATAATCACAGCCTTTGCCAAATTAAGACTAGGGAGGGAAGGAAGGAGGGAGGGAAGACAGGAGGAAAATGTGTGCACACTTGGATTGGAAGGATCTCAGGTGTAACCTGACACTGGTTCTGGTCATCCATGTCTTACAAATCAGTTTCATTCTGTGGATTGTGTACACACCACTTCCAGTGTGTCTCTAGTAAATTAAAATCCACAGAAGTGGTAAAATATACTGAAGATGTAGGAAATGGTCTACAGGTCGCACAGAGAAGCCATTATTCTACAAGGTAGTAAGAAAAGCAATCATAAAATTTTGAAAAATTATGCAATAACTGGGTACTTATTGCCCATCTATATTCATAACAATGATCTACTTCATAGACATAAATAGAACGGGAAAATAACAGATCTGCTGTGTGCACTAGATTTCAGTCAATGAAGGTCAATTAGAGTTGTTTAATTAAAAAGGATGGATGCCACACATCTGTCTATATTTGTGTATTCAGTCCTGAAGGTACACATTTATTTTCTAGCCCTTTCCTCTTACTCTGTTCAGAAAGTCTCTCTTGTAGAGATGAGAATGATTTGTTGCTTAGATTTGCTGAGGGGTGAAGAAACGCCAACCCCGCTGTCTTCCCCAAGCCTCAGACTATGTTGTGCTTTCCATATGCACAAGGCTAAATTCTACCAGAACAACAGCATGCAGAATGTTTTCTTTAAAAAAAGGACCACACAGATAAGGCCGTAAAACTGCCAGAAACTCAGTACAGGTTTTATGACATGTACAGTGATCAAAAGGGCTTAACCAAGATGGTTTTTAATCATATTTGGGCATTGGAGAGTTCTCGAGTTCAAAGAAATGGTTCTGTGTCTTATTTAGTTTTGGAAAATTCTCTTTTCTTCAATAACCTCAGACAAACAAAGCCAACATAGTGAAGCCATGATCAGTTCTGCTTCTGTGTTCAAACAAAATATACCACCTTGTGGAGGTCTTTTTCTTACAATCAGATCTGTATATTTTAAAAAATATTTTGAATTGGACATGCTCATTTGAACATTTATCCCTTTGAAACTAACCCACTTTAAATTGTGCTGGAAATTATACAAATGAACCATCCTCAAAAAAAATTTTTAAAAAGGTTCTAGCTGTGTCTGTTATTGTTTTGTAAAGCTCAAACATTTAACATCATTTTTAAAGAATTCTTCATGCAAAAGTACTAGCTATAATGTCAAGCAAAACTCTGGCCTAGAGCAATATGGGAAATTAACCACCTTTGCAACTCAAGGGCCAAAACATTTAATACACTACTTCCTGTGTCTTCTTTCTCCCTGCCTCTCACCTCCTTTTCTCTTTATTTCTCTTCCTTTTTCTTTCATTCCTTCCCTGGTTCCTCCTCCCCTCTTCTTTCTCATTCTCCTAAAGGTCAGTTAGCAAACTTTGGAAACTCTGCCTAATTCCCTAGTAAAGTGGGTACAGGATGCCTTAGCTATGAAAAGGTAGCTTTCCTTTGCTTACCTGCAGAGCCACAGGTATCTAAGAACAATTCCTTCCCTAGTGAGAATATGCCAAACCTTAAAGGAAGAAAGAAAAAGTGGAGGGGGGACACCAAATTTTATTGGTTTATTGAGTACCATTTCTTCTTTTTGTGGAAGAAATTAAATAGGATTCCAAAACATATATCTAATCAAGCAGTGTCCCCACTTAACTTGTCAATGAATACCCTTTTCACCATCCATGCTCTGTTGATTAGGTGTCTATCACTGTGACAGGATACTCAGCATCATCAATTTAGAAGGAAAAAAAGGTTGATTTGATCTCATAGTTTCAGTTTTGGCCATGGTTGTGTGGCCCTATTGCTTTGGATCAGTGGCCACAGAGTGCATCATGGCAGGGAACTGTGGCAGAAGAAGCAGAGAGAGACAGAAGGGAACTGGTTCCAGGATCCACTTTGAGCCATTTGCTCTCAATGGCCAAGCTCCTCCCACCAGCCCCGCCCCTAAGGTTTCCCCATCTCCCAGTTGCCCCTCCCTGGGCATGCCTTCCACACCAGGTCTTGGAGACATCGAGATGCAAATCATTTCCCATCCTTTTGGGGACCTCTGAGCCTGCAGGTTAACCAAGTGAAACTATGTATATTCTTTTAAACTTGCCTTTCTGTTTCTTTTTTAATTATTATTTTTGAAGAAATTACTCAGCTCTGTAAGTGCCACAGTAGAATTGAGACAGAATGGATTAGTATGTAACAAGAAGGATTTTGGGTAGAGAAAGGGAGGTAAGTTTTGGATCAGATGACCAAAGACATATGATGCTGAGAATGTCACTGACACTGTCTCAGAACTGCCGGTGGCTGAGGGTGACTGGTGTGCAGGTATGATAGCACCAAGTCGAAGTTTCTTGAATATTATGCTGAGGATTTTGGGTTTTCCTACAAGAGCATGAAGCCTAATGAAGTGTTTCAAATCAAAAGAAGGTTGCATTTTTTAAAAAGGTAACTTTGATTAAAAAATATATGCATATATAGGATAGACTGACAGGCAGTAAGCCCACAGCCCAGAACTTGATTCTGATTTGTTCTTCAGTGGTGCAGGTGATACAGAGAAGGACTGAACCCAGGTAGTAAGTAGTATTAGTCTTAAGTGAGGAATATATATGATATCGGGAAAATCTGTAAGAGGGTGAGTAAAAGACAGTAGTAGCAACTGAGCCTTCAAGAGAAGACTCACCAGGTACACTCTGAAATCTTCCTCTCTGAACTCAACACTACGTGTGAATCCCCTTTCTGGAAGCAGAGAAGCAAGGAAGGAGAGGTTGTCGGCACAAGGTTGTCTGGAAGCAAGCTTCACTGCTAAAGAAGATACACTCCTTATCCTCCACGGGACGCATGGGGGTTAACACGGTCTCCTAAACCAAGCACAACCTCTTTGAGGTCAGATACTATGTCGTGGTTTCCTGGATGACCGCTTGGTTTTCAAAGCTCTAAAATTTTACAAGTTTCTAATCCTCCACAGTGTCTATAATTATACTGGGACTCAGGCAGTAGCATTCAATTAAATGGTTGTTGAATTGAATATTGTGGATGGGTGACTCACACCACTGAACTGGATTATTCAAAATGTCAGTGCCTCAATTTCCTCCTCATCAACAGCAATTACTATTGGAGTTCTTTTAATAGTAAATTGAATATGGAAACATTGTCCTTGCTGTCAAGAAACATTCCCATTCATCTTCCTAATGAAAAGGCCAGTCTTCTTTCCTTCCTAGAAACATTATAAGGAGTCACTCACAGAGAAAGGCTGGTGCACACATAGGTGCTATGGGCAGCCAATGCCTCGACTCTCTCTCCATATATTATGCGCTCCTGGTAGGTGTGCCCACGAGTCAGCTAACCGCATAAGCTGACTTTGGGTCTGGCAACAGAGATGGAAAGCTCGCTGCATCAGACTCCTCGGTGAGTGCCTGCACGCTTTCTGGTTTCAGCCTGGAAATGTCCTGTGGTGTGTCTGGCCTGGCCAAACCCAGGAAGTACTGAACTTATTAAAATTGAAAAACAAACCAAAGTTGTTTGGAATGTTCGGAAATATTCACGTTGTGTCTGAGGGTGAAGGCTTGGATTCATTTCTGATTTGATGTGAACATCGTACATCAGGAAAACACACACAGCCTGGGGCAATTTCATGGAGGGGTTACACTGTTGCATTAGGTCTTTAGGAGAGTTTTTCAAAGCAACCCCTGTGGGGAACACAGGAATTTTGTGAAGCTTTTCCTCTTCTTTCAGTCTTTCTTTATTATGTTGCCATAGGAATTTGTGTTTGTGAATAAAATGTTAGGCAGTTTGACAAGAACATTCTGAAGTGGAGTTGGGGGTATGTTATCTTGGGCTCCACCAGTCTTTCAAGACTGGCTGGGTTCTGGCTCTGTATTGGGATGGATCTGACCTATGATGGGCCCTGGAGAAGCCCTCACTCCAATCCATTCTTTATAAAGATGTGTACCACCCCTGGGTAATCCACAAGCATCTGAAAATGCTAAGCAAAAGTTGTCTGAATCAAACTGATGACCAGAAGTGAATTTAATAGTCATGATTGAGGCCTCCAAAACAACCCACAAGAGCATAATTGCCTGCAAACTAAATTTAGATCATAGAAAAGAATCACAGCATTATCTAGAACTGCAAGTAACTGAGCAGCTATATAGCTCCACCCCACCATTTGTTGTAGGCAGGAAGTGAGGCAAAGAGATTTTACCCCAAAACAGCAGAGAGTGACACGCCCAGAGCAAGCACCCTAACTCAACCTCCTCACTTCTCTGAGTGCTAAAACTCACATACACATGTACACAAACAAGTTCTAAGTAAGGTTTTTAAAAAATAAATTTAGTATTCATTAGAGATTGACAGAAATATGGTCTTTAATATGTAAAAGAATACTGAAATGAATGGTATTTTTAACCCTAACCCTGACATATTTACTCATCCATTTTGGATGCTGAGAGGGAGAGAAATTAATTTAGATAGTGCATAGATGCAATGTAAGGAAGAAAAGAAGTGAAAATCCTTGTCTTCTACGTTAAAACATATTAGTTGACCAGAGATGGTCCTGAGTAAGGTCAAGCAGAAAGAAATGAGTTTACTTCCTAAAAAATAACTCAGCTGAGACAGAACCAAGCAGGCAGCATCCGTACATTAGGAAGAAACAGCTTCCAAACACATTCAACCATTTTGGCTTTTCAAAAACCTCATTTTCCAGCCAACGCGATCCATTTATCCCACTAATTCTCTAAGTGCTTTATTCTTACAAGATAAAGTAACAATTAGATGCCTCTGTTTTCCATCCCACAGGATGACTCTTTCATCTTGGGAACACCAGTATCTCTCATATGATAAATGTCTCAGAAAGAATCTTGTTGGATTTAACCAAACTTATGTCACATTCCAAACTCAAAGAATTAGTTTTAAATGTCAAAGATCACTCAATTGATTAGGAGCTTCTGCTTTAGAAAGCCATTAAATTATGATATAAATCTTTGGGTTTTATGGAACCATGTGTGTTAACCAATGGCTTATTACATGTAGAACTGGGCAAAAGCAATCATCATATTGAGGCTCAGTTTCCTACTGAAGGAACAAAGATAATATATGCCTCATCTGTCACAAAGTGTGACAGATCTGTGTGGATTAGAAACATTCACATATATTCCCAGTTTTACGGCTTTTCAAAAAATTCTTATTCTTTTGTAAGTCTTCATGTCACTTCTTTGCCTTTGAAATACTCAAAGGCTAAAGGCCAAAAAAGAAATGAAAATTTGTATTGCATATTTCACCCATTTAATGCTGATCTGTTATCTTTTATGTTAATATTTTTTAATTTAAAGTAATATCAAGTCATTTTAGTAAGATGAGTTGAAATCTACTGGCCATATTTCACAGCGTTAGCTGGAAAGTTGCCAAGTGGGAATTTATTCTTTTCAACAGGTAATTGCCAAATCAGAATTACAAAATCACAGATGAAGATTTCACTCAAATCTAGACTTCTTCTGTATAGAGATGTAAGACATGATACAGAGATGTATTTTTAAATTTATGAATCCCCAAAGAATGATTCTACAACTTTATTTATAGTGTCTAATATTTCAAAATTGCACAGTTCTTTACTTGTGGTTGCATCTCCACATGTGGGAGTTCATGTCTTATTCCAGCCTCTGCAGAGATGCCATGGGACAGCTTGCTTTTCTAGCCTTCAGTCGTTATCCATCTGCTGAGAATTAGATAATGGACCCAAACTTCATAAGCTAAAAATCACAGGAAGTAATTTGATCTCATTAGTCCTTTATAAATTTTTTATCTACTTTTTCCTGAATATCTTTAATTTCTCTGGAACTGTCAGAATGTATGGAATTTGAAAAGGAATGTAATAAAAGAGAAATCATCACATTATGATTCAGTGAATAGAACATAGTAATGGAAAAGAAAACTGGACTTCCAGTCTCAACTGCACTCTAAACTTGCTGTTTTCCCCTGAACAAACCAACTATTCTCATTGTAGCTCAGCTTCTCTCAATGTAAAATATATCATTGTAATGGATTTCTCCCCTATGACTCAGTGATGGCCTGAGAATAGGTAAGTGGGCATTTTTAAAAACCCAAGATGCTACCTTTCCACAGACACTAAGATGGATTCTTTTCTCTGTAAGTTAGTGAATGGATGAAGTAGGTAGACAGATATACAAGCAGACAGACAAGAGAGGATTTCAAGATATTCCAAAACACACACACACACACACAAAAGAGATGAGGAAAAATCTCTATATGCATGTATAGTTATGTTCTAGAAACTACAAACAGTACTTTATGTCTATAAAAGCATTACTTTCAAAATTATACACAGGTTCATGTCTAATAGTCAAGCAGCAACTTTTGGTGGTAAATTTGAGGTTACAGGAATATTCTTTTTTTTTTTTTAATCAGTACTGGGGTTCGAACTCAAGACTGTGTGCTTACAAGGCAGGCTCTTACGCCGCTGAGCTAAATCCCCAGCCCCTACAGTAATATTCTTATGAAAGCAGGTATAAATTTATTAGGAAACACTGGGAATAAAGTTTTAAAATCCTAGGCATATGTAGAGAAGTTGGTGTCCAGAAAAAGAAAAACAGATGCATTCTGCTCCCTATCTACAATGAGAAGGGTTGTCAACTTCCACCACAATTGAAACAATATATTTTTTGGAATAGTCACCCTCTGATTCAGGAATTTTATGGTTAGTAAATTTTGGTTGGTGTAATAGGCAAATAACAGCTTTTAAAGGAAGGGATGGTTTGGGTGATTAGTGTATAAGAGGGAGAGAACGCTGGGACATGGTCTGCAAGAACAGAAAAGTTTCAGATACAATTCTTTGAGACAAGTCTCCATTGTTTCTAAAGTTTAGAACCCTCATTATGGCACACTTGATCATGCTATAGTCTGCATTTGCTTTCCATCATCAACTTTGTAAACTTGTGTTTCCTACAATACTCCATGGGTTTCATCTTTGTACTCTTGTCGTCTTTCAGACTTGAATGGCTCCCTCCTAAGCCTCTACATATCTTCACAGTCCAGTAGGATTAAGATCTAGAATTATCTCATTACTTGTCTATTTATGCATTCTGCATCCATTATTTCAAGCATTCATTATTTCCAGACAAGAATGAAGAGAGGTGAATTAGATAGATCTTCTGCCCCAGAGCATTTTAACACATGGAAGAGATTTTTGACATGTTTAATAAAGTGTTGTGGGAATTGAACTTAGACTAAAATGTAGAAGAAAAATAGCCAAAAGATAGACACATTAAAGGAAGGAGATACACTTGTCCTTCAGTTACAGAGTACAATAACTCAAAGGTTTGCATAGCACTGATTAGTTACTCCTACTTTGTTCCTGCTTCATGAGGCAGACTGTCCCCTCCTACCCTGTTTCTCTCAGAAAACAGTAGTAATCCACAGGCGGGTCAGTGAGTGCTTGTACAGAAAGTGCTTTTATATATTATTTTACAGCTACTGTGAATACACTAGCCCACATTCTGCCTTAAAAAGTTGGTTATTCACTTGGGAGGCTAAGGCAGGAGGATTGTTACAAGTTAGAGACCAGCCTGGGTTACAAGTGAGCTCAAGACAGCCTAAACTGCATAGTGAGACCCTGTCTCAAAAAAGGAAAAAGAAAAAGTCGATTATAATTTTCAGCATTCTCACTGATTTGTATGATACCCACATCGGTCTTCCATCTCTGCCAAAAAGGAAAAAGCTTGTGTCTTAGGTCTGCCTCATTGCAGAATTCAGATTACTTGGGCCCAAGAACATTCAATTTTCTGATGGTAAGGGTGTATTATGTGAGTTCTGTATTTTATTTTTCTTATTTTGTAGATTATCCAGGATTTTTTTCAGTGGTAAGGTGGGAGCATTGTGCACTGGAGGCATTTTATATCTTACAAAGGAACATAAGCACCCTCCCATTTTTTTTGAAAGGGTCTCGTCAGTTCAGGCTGGCTTTGAGCTCAATGTGTAGTGCAGGTCACCCTCTAAATCATGGCAATCCTTATCCTCAGCCTACTAAAGACTGGGATTATAAGCATGCCTACCACACCTGGCAAATCCATTTCTTCTTAAATTAATTTTAGTAATTTATGCCTTTCAAGGGGTTTATCCATTGAGAGTAAGTTTTCCAATTTTTTGGAATAAAGCTCTTCATGTTATTTAAAACACTCTTTTCTGAAAGATCATGTAGTAATGTTCTTTGTCTATTTTCTTACATTGACAATTTCTATTCCATTTTCTTGATCAACCTATATGTATTTACCAACTGAGTAGATACTATAAAAATCCTTTATTTTTATTGTTTTCTCTATTATGCACATTTTTATTTATTTCTAAAATTATCTTAGCTGTTGTCAGTCTGCTTGGGGGTCCCAAGGGAGATTTTCAGGGGTGAGGCCTCAGGATAAAGAATGCATTTGTGCAAGATATCAGCAACAACACCAGGCAACATGGAGCAGAGCAGAACAGAAGAGCTCAGCAGCACAAGAGCAGCCCATGTCTTTATCATGTAATTCTTATATAGATTGTTATCACATATTTACCTTCTTATATGTTGCTGTAGCCAGCACACGCTTGTCTGTCTGCTGTTAAGTCATGGTTACATAGCTGTATCCCACTGTGCACTTGTGCTACACAGAGGGTTCACATTCTCAGGTGTCCTTAGATGCTCCAGAGCTTTGAAGCAGTCTGAGTGGTTTTCCAGAATGATATACTTCCTCCTGCTTTACATTTCATTTGCTCCTTATCTTGCTTCTTATACCCATTTTATAGAACACTTGATGCCATTTTGCTTCTGTCTGAATCACTGCATGCCAAAATTTCTTGTACTGTAGATGACACTCTGCAGTAATATAATCTGAAAAAGGATTCATTTTATTTCTAATTTTCAAACTACACTGTTACCAGAAGTAGAATTCTAAGATATCTTTAATTTTTTATCCTTTTAAATATTTCATTCTATTGTCTTCTCTCTCATATAGTTTCAGACAAAAATGCTATAATTCTGTTTATCTGTATGTTATTTTTAATTCTTTCTTGTAGCCTTTGATTTCATCCCTAGTTTACAAAATGCTTTGTTTGCAGATATTAGGTTGGTGGGTTTAGTTTTAATCACATTTGAAACATGCTTTCATCCCTAAAGGAATATTTGTAACTTGTGATACTATATTTTTCATCTCTAGAAGTTTATTTGAAATCTTTATATCTTCCACTTTCCTGTCTAATATTCCTACATTTCACAAAAGAAATAGGTTCAGACAGGATGTGATTTGGGGCAAAGCCAAAGGGATAGTAAATAGTAAGTCAACATTCAAACATAAGTTTTCTATTCTCTATCCAATGTCATGAAAACTCCCAGCACTGCACAATTATAACAATATTAACAAGAAAAACATATAATTGAGGTTTAGATTATGTGGTAGACCAAGATAACTATAGAAATTCAGAAGAAACTGAGTCTAGTGCCAGCTAAATTCTTTAGAAGAGACTGCCTGTAAGAAGAAGGAATAGTGAGCTACTCTACTGTCAAGGGCTCGACACTCAGACTTTCCTGGAACGATGCCTACAAATCCCACAATGTGCAGTGGCACTCTGGTGCTCCTGGCCTTAAAGGTGGAGTCATAAGTGAGGGTATATGCACAAGGTATACTAAGCGATAACAGTTTTGAATACCCAATGTGTTATTCATGAGTGAGTGCAGGCTGACACAAGGGGTGTCTGTGGCTATAGGCACATGGAATATGTATCGGGCACCAAAGATACAAGAAAGCATGTGGGACCATCTTTTAGCAAAGAACTTTATCAGTGTTTTTTTTTTTTTTAATATTTACCCTGGACTGAAAATAGGTGAAAACATTCATTGCCAATTAAGCACTTAATTTTAGTAATCCATTTATATAATCTTACTAAGAACACTTAAAAACTTCACTGTAGAGCAGAACACTGACAATAAAATCTGCACTGTAAACTTCTCTGTTTTTTAAAAAATCTAACCGTCAGATGTTAGAAACCAGGAGGAGCTCAAAGCCAATAGTCTTACAGGTTAGTGGGTGGGATAAGGCTTCATGGAGAAAATGGGCCAGTAGCACTATCCTTTGAAAGTACTGAGAAATCTACCTTACCATAGAATCCTAATCTCTCTTTCCTCCAAAGATCAAGTGAAAAAAAAAAAAAGAAAGTATAATCAATGCTACAAGCTCTAATGAGAACGTGGCCTACTTATGTAAACACCTTCAATTTGACTGAAAGAAAAGGATAATACTAAAAATCGATTCTGTCCTTGTTCTGGTTAATTCTAGGTGTCAACTGGAGTGGAAAGAGCCATCCCAGAGACAGCTGAAACAGTTTCTGGGTGTCTGTGCCAATGTTTTTAAGAGGTGATTGGTGTTTGAGTGGAAAGATCTGCCCACAATGTAGGGATAGGTGTCTAGGAAGATTAAATGAATTTGTTTTGTTTTTGAAGCATGGAATCTTTTTTTTTTTTTTCTCTATGGTGTACACCAAAACTCCAGGATCTTCAACCTTTGGGCTCTGGAACATGCACCAGTGACCAAATAGGGTTCCTGGGCTCTTAGTTTTTGCCTAGATGATATACCATGGGCTTGCTTGATTGTCAGAACTTGTGATTTGGAATGAGCCACAATACCAACTTTTTGAAATGCTCCAGCTTGAAAACAGCCTGTTGGTAGGACTTCTTGACATCCAGTACTGTGAGCCAATTCCCATAATAATCCCCTTATCTATCCACTAACCATCTTCTGTCTGTTCTGTGTCTCTAGAGTACTCCAGTAAAGGAAGCAAAAGCTCCCTGCATCTAACTTTGAATTTACAGGAGTCTCCTAGGGTTAAGCTAGATTAAAATAAGTTAGTGAATGGACATTTTATACATATTTTTAACTAATAGGACAAATGTTCATTGAAAAACATTTTGTATTGGAAGCGCTGAAGGACAAAGAAGCAATCCATATCACCAAAACAATTATAATAGAAGCACAATCTATGCTGATAATGCATTCAAAGAAGCATTTGGAGTTCATGGTTAATAAGAAATAAGTAAAGTGAGGGCTGGGGATTTAGCTCAGCGGCATAAGCGCCTGCCTTGCAAGCATGCGGTTTTGAGTTCTATCACTGGTACTGATAAAAAAAAAAGAAGAAGAAGAAGAAGAAGAAGTAAGTAAAGTGGACATAAAGAAATAGAAATTCAAAATTGGCATTTAGTAACCAGATGGGTTACAAAGAGCTGCTTACTACATGTGAAACACGTGGGAAGACTGAACTGGAGTTATAAAGTCAAGGTCCTGGAGACTTTCTCTCACCCTCATTAGAATTGATTGTTCCAAGAGTACAGACAGTGGAAGGTAAGATAGGCTTGCTTGTATTTGGAGAAAAGGCAAAAATATCGAGATTGTGTAATAACAATTTGAAATATGAATATACTACATTGGATCCTATCCTAATTTTTTTTAAAAGGTAAGACATCATAACATTTTCCTAAACTTTAAGTTATGAGGTTGTCAACCAAAAAAAGTGACTACCTAACCACAAAATAGGATACATTGAATTTTATTTCCTCTGAGGGAATAGCAGATGAGTCCAACTGTAGTCAGAAGACACCAGAGTTCATTTTAGGGAAAGAATGATCATTTTAAGGAAAACAATATGATTAAATGTTAAGGAAAGGAAAGTGTGACCCTGAGGACATAGACCAGATACTGCAACAATATGAAAAGGAAACATCTCTGTCCAAGAAGTTGATTGTAAGAAGAGAGCAGAAGCCTGGCAGAGTAGTGGGTGGCTGAAACCCAAGTTAGTAGAAATAGCTAAGAAGCTTTGGAAGAATAGGGAAGTCTAATGTACAGCTTGGAATCATCTGATGGATTTCTCCACAACCTTTTACCTTTTCTACTGAGTGTCACATGTACACAGTATTAGGAGGGACAAAATTAAAAAGTTATACAGTGAAGAGATGACTACTGACTTGCGAGAAGATGCAAATTGAACATCTGCTGATTCCAAAAGCTAGAGCCAGCTGTACCCTACAGCAGTTCTTTGCAGTTCAAAGAAATCTTGGGAGATATCAGACTTCTTCCAGGAAAGACAACCCAAGGTGACAACTGGGTAAAATGAATAACAAATGTCTTTTTAAAGCATTGCTTAATGTGTATCTTAAAATGACAAGACAGTGATTTCCCTGTATGTGTAGTTTAGATAGTTTCAATTTGACAAACTTTGAAACAAAGCATGCTGTATAACTGTTCACAGACTTTGAGTTTTACTGAACTAAACATTGAAGGAATTTTAAATTAACATATATTTTTAAATGAAACTAATTTTATTATTACTTTTAAGGTACAAACTGACTAGTAAGTACCCTAAAATGATTAAAGTGAATTTCACTAGTATTTGAAATAATGACAATACTGAATGGTTAATATGTCTAATTCCTTTTTTTGCAACAGATTTTGTTAGGTGATTACTTGGGGTGAGTAGAGCCAGGACCCAAAGCAACATGGTTTGAAAAAGATTGGAATTTCTCTTCTCATAGCTGACAAGAAAGATCTGCTTGATCACATTATCAAGACTCAGGCTTAATTAAGCTTGCTCTCCCATTGCTGGGTGCACCCTTTTTTCTGCACAGCCAAAACGTTGCCAGGAAGAAGAGGAAATGAAACAAAAAGGAGGTGTCACTTAAGGTCCGATGTTTCTCACACTTGCTGCTTTTCTGTCTTCTTGGGTAAACTTAGGCACAGGGTCATAATCACCTGCTAATAAAATGCTGATAAATGAGTTTCCATTTTAGGTGATGATTTGTGTGGCTAAAAAGAGATTTCTATTATTGTAGAGGACAGGAAGAGAAATGAGGTTCAACTAATACTCTGTGACTCCCTCATGGACTGTGGGATTCTGAACCGGAACTTCTGTGCCCTCCACATCTAGATGAGTTTGACTCTTTTGATAATATATCCAAAGAAGGCCATTTATTGATGATATTTAGTAACAAATACTAAAATCACCGCAAAATCTCCCCAGGCAATTCAGTCAGAATTCTCTTCCTCTACTCTACTTGCTTACATACCTGGAAAGTTGAGAGTATTCCATGGAAAGCCAGCTCCTCTCAGTACTGTCTAAAATGATATCCATTGGGTAACATTTCTGCTGAGCTTTACACACAGTGCAGCTGTTGCAAGTGATCAGTTTCTTGGCTAACAACAACTACATTCTGGGTAGCTTTGCATAGTATAATGGAAATTAAAATGCCAGTTTATGTTACAATTAAAATATAAATCTGGAAGGCAAGCCATGGGTATTGTTCACATATTCTCCCCCAGTCATCGCATGCTGACTTGTGAGTCTCAGACTACTACAGGTCTCTTTGCTCTCTGAAATCCAAAACAAAGATGTGATGTTCTTGTACTTTTATAATCTTGGCACAGAGTCATCACGTGGATGCGCTTCACTAGGGCTTTGTGATAACACAAAGAGATCACTGAAGGGCAGAGGAAGCCAAGCATTGATGAGCACTCATCTCTTTTCCCACCAGGCTCAGGAGAATCTGTGTGCCTGCCCTGCCTGGCAGCCCTTTCCAACCTGCCAGAAGGGAGCAGAATCCCCATTTCCCCTATATTAACCACCCGCTTTGGTGTCCTTTCTCCCTCAGCCTAGATCCTAATCTTTTGACTACGATCCATGTTCTCCTCTTGAAGAACAAAAATGGTAAGTTGATGTTTTGATAATGTTAGTAGTGACATCCTTAGACATGGATAGTTGCATTAGTTTTTCCATTCAGAACCTCCTCATGAAAAATGGATAGATACTTGTTCTGTAGCTGTGTGATTACAAAGCCTTCCTGGAGTGATTCTCAGAATTCTGGAACTTCACACACCCCTCTACCAGATGGGCTGCTTTCGGCTCCCATCTTAAAATCCAGGAAGTCTCATTGCTTTTTATTTTATTTTATTTTATTTTATTTATTATTTATTTATTTAGATACTGAGAATCAAACTCATAACCTTGCACTTCCCAGGCAGGTGCTTATGTCACTGAGCTATATCCCCAGCCCAGCCTTTTCTTTTAAACAGGCAATTCTTTCTAAGAGAGAAACCCATCAGTCTTATAGAGATCCATCATTATTACGTGCATAGCAACAAATATTGAGCCACTGCTTCTGGTGTGAATTCTGATCACCTCTTCTTGTGACCTGTACATCTCATAGGACACAGAGGTCTATCTTTATGATCCCACTGAAAATAGCACAGTTCTTTGTAAACAATGAGTGTCCTATCAGAAAACTAAAGCAAGAGAAATGCACACATTTCAGCCTGGAGAATCAGCCTATCTTGTATAGTTCAGTAGCTTCCTGGGATGACAGAAATGTTATCTAGAGTCAGTACTAATTTGGTAGTCGCTAAGTTATGGTGGCTAGTGAACTTTTGACATGTAACTGAGGATTTGAATTTTGAAATTTTTATTTCATTTTAACAAATATAAATTGAAATATTGCCAGTCCAATATGGCCAATGGCTGCCTTGCTGGAGATGGCGAGTACACTGCACAGTAAAAATCTGTTTCCTTTGTTGTTTGAATCACTAATTTTTTCTTCTCTGAAATAAACAAGAGTCCCCAGAACTGAGCTTGTTCAGTTACTGGAAATTTAAACAAAGGGGAAATGAGACCCTATCTGTCTGAAGGCCTGCTGCCAAATGCTCTATGATTATTGATTATTTGTCCCTGATGTCATCCTGAGAAACAGGCAGCATCATTTCTAAGGCACAGGGAGGGTAAGTCTGTTGCCCATCATCACAGGCACACTGGAGCTGCTTTGAAGAATGAATAAATGAATGAGGATTGATGTCTCAGATGTGGTCTAAGTGAAAACTCTCTCACCTAGTGAGCATCCTTAGCTCTGAGAGGGAAGATAAATGTGGAGTTCCCATGTGTTTAAAAACATAAAGCAAGGGGCCTCTCCCTATTGGTTGGGGCCCAACATTCCTCCAGGTCCCAGGTCCCTGTGTGCTGGTTCTCCTCACGCTGTCCTTTATCAGTGCTGGGGAAAAGTGAGCAAGAGAGGGACTTCCCTACATTTAGGCCCTAAAGAAGAACAGCTGGAAAATACCCTTTCTTCATGACATGGAACTGATGAATGCAAAGAAAAGATTGCTCAGGAAGACTTCTTCCACAGACCAAGGCGGTGTAACTCTGGAGGAAAGGGGGCAGCTCAGAGAAGCGTCCTTTGATTCTTTTGAATGTTCTTGGGGGTCTTTCTGAACTTTGTTTGTGCATGTATTTATTATTTTTGTTTTCAAAGGGCAGAACTCAATGTCTAAGACCTCACAGAGTCTAATTTAGTCAATGCTAACGAGGGGCATTCCTTTCTCTACACTCAATAAGGGTTGCTAAGGTTAGGTCTTCAAGAAGACATGAAATCATACTGGGTAGGAGGATAGGATGAGACATTCATGACACAAATGGCTCATTATGTAGAATATGCAATGGAACAAAAATATCCACCCCCAAACTGGATCATGCAGGATCTTTTGAGGTTAACAAAAAGAATGCCATGGTAGAAATGTTGGAAATCAGCAAGAATGAGGACTTTGGAGCCAATCTTGTCATTCTCTCTGCTTTCATCTGCCTTAAAATTGGCTCATTACACTACTAGAAAAATACTCCACAGAATGAGGTTATGTTCCAAAAGGAAAGAAAAAAAGTCTTGCCTCAAGCACCCTATATATAGGAGTATTATTTTCTTGTATGGTTTTGTATGTGTGTGTCATTAAGTCAGCCTAACAATTAGTTGGATCAGTGCAAGTGTTTACCCTGCCTCTGTTGAAAGATGATTCTATGATTTGGTTCAAATATGTTCATGTAAAAATATGTTTTCATCTTTAACTGTTTATATCCATTCTGATACATTGCTATAAGCCTCCACTACACTCTGTGACTCCCATTGTTATGGTGTTTATTATTACACATTACGCAACAAACAGGTGGTAAGGATAATCATGTACTTGAAAGAACACTTACATTCTCGCAGCAACAATTGGCAATAGCGCTGTAGGGATAAACAATAGAGCTTAGATACGAATTGCCATAAACACTTGGTTTGCACACCTGTATTAATGACACCCACCTACAGAGAAAAGAAAAAGAGCCAAGGACACTTCTGATGGCTCCTCATAACTGTTAGCAAGAGCACAATAGTTGCTTACTGGCACCTTATGTTGGAGCCGTGTGCCAGCAGTATGAGCTCTCAGAGGTAAAGAACTGTTGCAGTGAAGTCTGCTCTTTCAGCCCAGTGTCCAGTGTCTGACTATAGTATCCTGTTTCCCCATCAGGAGCCATTTCTTCTCACAATGGCAGGGCATGCACTTGACTGTTAGAACCTATCAAACAAAATTTTAGAAACAGTGAGGTAAGTTCTCCACTGAATACTGGCATTTATTTGGAACTAACAGAGCATTGCAGTGGGAATAACAAAACATTGCTAGGAGAGAATATGTCATAGTAAACTATGGACACATTCAAATTATTAGGGGCAAGGCAAGTTTTTAAAAACACAAACAGAAGGATTACATCACATACTTTGAAACAACAATCCCAGGTCACAGTGATTCATAACAGGAGTGACTTCCGGCCTGGGCTGAACAGTGGCTAGGCAGATGTCCTTGTGAAAGTACTTTACTGGGTAAGGTTGCTTCCTTTCAGATTTCTGACTCTGGCAGAGTCATGTGAAAAACACTTCTTTCACAATCTGCCAGCTATATTCACTTTTTAAAATAAGGTTGAAATCAGTGATGCCATTTTAATTCTGACATTTCTTTCACAAACCTTTGACTACAAGTTGGTTTTTTAACCCAGTGTCGGCCACCCTGGGCCAATTAACAATCATATTTCTGATCTGTTGTAGAGCCACTGAGAAAGCAGCACTGGATTTCACAGGAGGCTGCAAAGCTGGTAGATTTACACTGAGCTACTGACAGATGCCTTCCCGCAGCACAGTAAGCCATTGCCTATAAAGGAAGGCAGAAAAAGAGAAGCGAAGTGGTGAGAAAGAGACCCACATTGCTTGATAGCCTGGATTCACATGAAGTTCAGTTCAGCCCCTTGAACTTCTGGGTTATGTGAGGTGATAATGACCTTTTTACTTAAATCACTGTGCTTAGTCTTTCTGTGCCCTGACATGAAAAGAATTCTAATGACTTCTCTCTCTGGAAAGGCATATACTTAGGAAGCACAGCTCATAGTAACACCTACCATCTGCCAGATGAGTAACGACAGCATTCTTCTCACAGAGGCTTACAATTGCACAATATTCCCACTTCATATAGAAAGGTTGTTCACTGGATGGTTTTAATGCACTTTGATTAACATATTCACCTATTTTTAAATATTTCTATTGTTCCTAAATTCAGGTATTATAAACCAGTTGTGGAAAACTGATGTTTATTTGATCTTTTCAGTTTTTTCCTTTAAATCTAATTTTTTAGATGTAGAAATTTATTACAAGTGTCCATCATTTGCTATGACCACTACTTGTTAGGTCTTCATAAATTTCTGTGACCTGTTCTGCCTAGGAGGCAGTTGAGTTTCTAGTTCCTACACAATGTCATAACAATCATTTTAGTGTATACAGCTTTTGTTTTCTTTAATTCCTTCTGAGCACAATTCTTAGATTTCCAGCTCTAAGAACTAAGATGATAGAATGGTTCCTCTCCCATCCAGAACCCTAAGCAGAACATACTACACCCAGCTGTAGGAAAATTCTTCTGCACACATCAGGTACCAGCTCACCACTCTATCATGCAACGCTTCAAATTTTAGCAGACTATCTAAGGAGACGTATTTCCTGAGACAAAATTGAAAAGAAAATATGGAAATTAATTTTGGAGAATTTGAAATATTTAATACAAGTATTAGATAATTCCAGAAAATGGGGGCACCCAGGTTAGCCAGACAGATAGGGGTAAGTAGCATCATAACCTCTGTGTACCCCACGTAAACTACGGCTACTCAATTCCAGAATGAGATAAATAAGTCAGAGAGATCAATTTTTGTGTTCATCTATTTAACCCTTGCCACAATCAAAAAGAAGTGGGGGTGCATATGAATGATTTTCAGTATTTACCCTCCTCAGAGTATATTTGCAAATATGTCAAGCACTGCACAGAGAATAGAGCAGACAGCAAGCATGCAATTAGTGTTCACTCTAATATTGTAAGGTAAAGTGAATAGAAGTTGGGGCAAGGGTGAAATTAAAGCAGGAACATGATATGAGGAGTTATATTATATATGCTTTAGCAAAATGTACAAATGTCACAATCTGCTAAGACAGATTTGCTAGGCTCTGCCTCCAGGCTGTTGATTCAGTGGGCCTTGGGTGGGTTGTGATGATTTGTATTTGTAGTAAGGCCTAAAGGATGCTGTTGCTGATGTGAAACCACATTTGGAAAACCACTACCCTGACCTTGAAAATAATATTCTCTTCCTTTCTAGAGTGACTTGCCTAAAGAAAATAGGATGAATTGTGTTCTTCCAAACAGGGAAGTGGAAGCTGTGATTTTCACATTTTGCTTTTGTCTGGAGAACTAATCTGGAGCCGAGTAATAAAGTTTACTTGCTTGTGGATTAATGTTCAGTTGTTCAACATCAGCTTTATATACAAATAAATATAATATTCTGGGGTTCCCATCTGATTGAATGATTGATTGACTCTCAACTACTTTAAAACCAACAAGAGAATACAGAAGTGTGGATTATTGAACACCCACAGCTCTAACTTTATGAATGCTTTAAAAGCTGAAATCCATGAATAGTCATTACTACTCAGAAAAATATGGGTATGTTAGCAAGATATAATGAATTTTTATGTGCATTTTTATGGTGCTTTTGTTACCCTCCCCCTTAAATAGCAAGCCTTAAATACTACATTAAAATAAATGCCAATACATTGATAAAAGGGACCCTAACAGGAGAGCTGAAAGAGATGAAGGAATATTTTCTGTATTAATAGAGTTAATTTTTTGCCAGCGGCTCATAACTGTCTGAGGTACAATCAGGCATCATTTAATGATGAGGTATGTTCTGAGAAATGTATTATTAGGCAATTTTAGCTTTGTTCAAGCATCATATAATATAGCACACTTACTCAAAGACATCCATGATATCATGGGGTGATAAAGTCTTCAAGGATAACTCCATTTTCTGTGCCGACCTGTCACTGATCCAAATACCTTTATGGAGTACATGATTGTATGTTTGAAAGTAATGATAAATTCCACCTTTAGTAGCAGACACCAGGGGTACCTTAAATCTACTTTAAATGAATCCACAAAACAGAAATATCCACTGAAAAAGAAATGTGCTACCCCTCAGGTGATATTTGGATTCAAATTAGTAAAGAAGCAAACTGAGATCTCTGACTGAAACCTATCCAAACTTTGCATGTGACAGCCAACAAATACAGCTCGCCTTCAGCTTTTTATCTAAAAAAACTCAATGGAGATGTTTCATTTAAAATTTATTTCTATTAAAAGGAAAATTGCAAAAAGAGAACCAAAATCACTATCTTGCCGTCAAGCATAGTTACCACACCCAATCTATGGAGTGCCCTGTAAGTAAATTTCTAATTCCATTGGGAATTTTATAGTGCTCAAACCAAAAAATCAGTATGATATTATAGAAGCTCCAATAAATTGGCAACAAGGATTTAGAAAACACCATTATTTACTACCTTGTCAGATTAACTTATAGCCAATGTAAATGGGGTATTGTTTTGATAAGAGATTTCCACAAACATTGTGGAATGAATGTACCATTCTGCTAGGTGAAGAGCAGCCTTCTTGAAGTGAGAAGCAACTGGACCTGCTGATGAGATCACTGTCATAGCCACTAAAAATGCTGAATTCAGGAAACAAAAATAAAGGCTCAGACACCCTTTCTCAACTGAGTTCTTCGCAATGGAGCACTACTGAGAACTAGATTGTATATACTGTCTCTGAAGTTGTATTTGATATTTATTAGGTGAGAAAATATTTGAGTTTGTTTTATATTTATACTAAATGAAACACCAAAAATTATTCAGACAAAATGCAGGTTTTCCCTAAGATGATTTCTGGGAAACCTGACCACTCTTCAAAGGACAGTGAGGGTGACTAAATTCTTACAGGTTTGCTTGTTTTGAAATCGATGAGGTCTACGCTCTTAGTCCATTTTCTGTGGCAGGACACCTGAGGAGTTTACTGAGTTTACTGAGCTTTGTCTGGAGGCTGAGAAGTCAAAGCCTGGCACTGACAACTAACTGTCCAGGGTCTTCACGCTCCCTTTTCCCACAGTGGAAGGCTGGGAGCAAAAGCACAAGAGCAGAGGGCAGCAGGGTGGCAGGACTGTCTCACAATCACACCGTAAGAGGGAACCCCCTCCTGCCACCATGAGAGGCCCCATTCCTGAGAGCAAGACTTCCCCACCTGACCATCTTCTGTTAGACCCAACCCCCCAACATCGTTGCACTGGCAATTAAGTTTCCAACACAAGAAATTTGAAGAACATTTCAAGCCATAGCACCTCACTTTTAAGAATGTTTTTTAAGACACTATGTCGGAATTTTCCTTCAGCCCTTGCAGAGCTATCAATCTCTATGGGGTTATTGTCAAAGCACAGTGCAGTGGAACCTTGACTTACAAACTCAGTTCATTCATAAGGGCTAGTTGTAACTCAAGTGAGTTGTAAGTCAAATCTTATTTTTCTCATAAAAATATAAAAATACTCATAACGCATTCCAAACCTCTCAAAGTATTTAACTAACCTTTAAAATAAAAACAGGTTGTATAATGTGCATAATTTACTAATATCATGTAATTTACTAGACACACCAGTAGTTTTTCCTGGTGCATTAACTAACTGATGTTTATAGCTCTGTCCATTTATTCAGGATTTCCTTTATTTCAGAAGAAGAACTTCGCTGCACTGATTGTTGATATTCTCTCCCTTCTCTTCAGAAAGCTCCCCAGCTGCCAGTCTCTGTGGCTCAGCCAGAAGTTGCCAAAGTCCCTCTGTAGACAGTTCCTCTGAGTGTTCCTCCACCAGTTTCTCAACCTCACCACTGTGTAACTGCAATCCTGTGGACTCTGCTATAGTGACAATATCATCAACCACAGGGTCAACTGAAGGCATGAACTCTTCTACACAGCCTTCAACAGCTCTCTCCCGTGTGATTTTAATTTCTTCCAAGCAGATCTCAGTGCCCATAGAAAGACACTGGCCCAGGATTTCTCAGTTAACCCCAGACAGGAAAGGATGTTGTAATGTTCCTTCCAGAACTAAGAGTTAAATCTGTATCTGGAACCATCTGGAAGCATTTCAGGAACAGTTCCTTGGTGCATAGCTTCTTAAAGTTAGCTATAGCCTGTTGTTCCTTAGACTGCAGTGGAGGAGTTGGATTAAGTGGGAGGAACTTGACTGAGGGCCATGAGAATTCTTTACCCAATTCTTCCAAATCTCTTGATTGAGCAGGAGCATGGTCCACTATGAGGAGAGCCTTGAGCGATAAACCTTTGTCCTCCAGATATTTCCTAACAGTAGGACAGACTGCCTCCCTGAGCCACTCAAGAAAAAGTATTGTACTCTTGATACCCAGGCTTTTGAATTACATCTCCACATGATCCCTAGCCTATTCTTCATGACTTTATGTTTTCTGAACACATTAGGGTTCTCACAGTGATAAACTAACAGACACTTTATCTTGAGGTCCCCATTCAGTAGTTATAAGACTAGCCTATCCTTTATAGGCTTGTGACTTGGCATTTTTTCCTCTTCTTGCATAATGCATATTCTCCTTGTCATTTTCTTCCAGAAAAGGCCAGTTTATCACAGTTGAAAGCTATGAGCAAAATATATTTCTCTGTGTCATCATTTCAAAGTGGTGTATATAGTTTTCAGCAGCCCTTTTATCAGCGCTGGCTGTCTCACCATGCCTAGTTATGCTATGAACTCAAGTTCTTGCTTTAAAATTATGCAACCAACTCTTATTGGCATGAAATGTTTCACTGTTATCACTCATTGATGAATTATTTTTTTACAAGGTCTGTATTTATAGCTCTAGCTTTCTCACAAATTATAGACTCAGATAGGCTATAACCTGCCATCTGCCTTTCATTTATCCACACTAATAATAGCCTTTCTACCTCTTCTGACATTGTTGATCATGACTACTAACTTGAGTAACACTTTTAGCAACATTATCTTCCTTATACAAATCATTTCTCTGTATGATTGTTCAGATGGTAGATTTTGACATACGATACCTACTATAAGATCTGTCACATGACTTTCACTCCCATATTTCTCCACAATTTTTTTCTGCTTTTTGACTGTAATTGCTTTCTTTACCTTCTCTTCCTACCTTGGCTTCTTTTTTAATTTTATAGAGGCCATTTCAATGGTAGTATTGCAGCAATTATATAAAGCAATGACCAAAAACATGTCCACAGACACACATATCTGGGCTTAGACTGACATTCACACACTTTTCTGAAATCACAAGTCTTTATTGACAACTACACAAGCAGCCAGAGTTCAGGTCATAACTCAAGACTTTGATCATAAATTAAACCTAAAATTCTAGTTGTAACCCTAGTTGTTCCTGTGTGAGGCTGATCATAACTTAAGGATCCACTGTGTAATATCAGAATGGGAAATTGATGTGAAATATTAACTTTTGTACCTAAATTTGCAAGAAATAAATTTTTAATTTTTATCAGGGACTTGGCCACGATCCCCAACTGCCTGCATGAGGGGTACAACAAAGTGATGAAACAAGAAACAGAGACAAATTTAGTAATGCATGACTGGAAGACTGGTAGGCTGATTTCTCAGGATGGGCAAAAACAATAACATTCCAAGCTAAAAAGTAAGCCCTTTTTATAAGGTGCACACAATAATCGAAGGTAGCATTGGATGATTTAGAGGGCAGTGGTGATTTTAAAATAATGAGGATATTTCCCTGGAGTGTCTTTAATCTTTAGTGATCTTAGTCTTAGTCTTAGTTATGGTCTTAGTTTTTGTAGGCGGGAGAGAATGGCCTACCTCTAGTGAGATAATGGGAAATCTCAAAAGGGTGATACCAATAATCCCAACCCTTCATTTACCCCTTAGGAAAGTATGTAAAACTAGCCCTTGTGAATCTGTGCTCCCCAACAAAGTTTGAAATTTCAGAGAAAGAATTAAGGGCAAACCTTGCTAATGATACATAAATAATTACTTGACTTTGTTATAACCTGTAAAGATCCAGTTTAAACTGTAAATGACCCAGTTTAAAATGTGGGAAGAAAAATTTTAATTGTCTTTTCCAGTTATTCCAGGATTCCCAAGGGAATAATAAAGGATTAAGTGGAAAACAAATGGAAATTTTTAAAATGAGATTTCCATTATTTTTTTTGCATTTATCTTGGAAATGAATTTGTGTTCACAGCTTTCCCTTAACAATTATACTCGCTTATGAGTAATTGAAGAGAAGGTGTCTATAAATCAAAAAATACTTGAACATATTTTGATAGTTTTTGTGTTTGTGTAAAAACTTACAAAAGGCACTATTTCTTCCATACTTGGAGTTCTTAAAATATGAATGGTTATTGTTTGACCTAATAAAAAGTAAGCACAAAGTACACGCTATGAGGCAGACTGTTAGCTGCAATACAATAGGGATCTCAGTTCTTTTCTAGTGACATCTAGAAAGAAGGCAGAAATTTAAAAATTAAACATATAAGCAATAACAGCAACAAAATCTTCATGCTATTTCGCTGATTTGATTTGGATTTTTTGATAAAATGTTAGCATGGATTTGTGCTGGTGGCTTATGGGAAACAACAGTGGTTTTATAAGAAGGCAGGTTCTAATCGGAGCCTGATTTTGCCTGGAATAAAGTCATTGCTTTCATAGTAATTTTGTAGCTTAAAAATGTTATTAGAATTTCTGCATGAAAAAAATTTTACTGTGAATCATTTTTAAATAAAACATAAAGTTTATTAGTTTAAAGTAAAACACAATGTGCTCAGAATGAAAGAAGTTTTAAAATTAAGCTTTTATTGCCAGTATTGTGATCATTTTCAATGATTTACAATTTGCAGGGATGAGAAAAGTCATTTGATAACTATTGAAACTCTAAAATGGTTCTTATTAATCCAAAAGAATTAGTCAGAAAGTTGCCTTGAGACATTTGGAGAAAATTAAGAGTAACTACTCATGAGTTTGTTAAGTTCTTCAAGTAAGTCTACAGGGAGCAATCTCTTACCAACATCAACAGTAGGCGAGTGGGGAGTGAGATGGCTGTTGAGAGCTGTATGAACTGCTCAGAGGGGACATGTGCAGTGGCGGGGCTCCCACTGGCAGCCAGGCCCTGGGTCCAACCCCACTCCTCAGCCAGGCCACTTTGGACAGGTTTCTCCCCTCTCACATCTCAGTGTCCCTACTAACTGTTCAATGGCAGGACCACTATGCAGATGAAGGGGAAGGTTTTGTTGAGAGCCAGCACCCCACTGTTTTCACAGTGACCCTAGGATGTCCTCCTCCACACTCACCCTCTCGTGGGACCTGTGCAGTCTGGAGGCTCTGGGCTGGAAGAGATCACAGCAAACCCAGTGCAGGCTGGACCTGCGCATCCAGCTGTCTCCAATTAAACCAGATTCTGAAGCGATTTGCAAGAATGTGTGAGATAGTTCCTGTCCTCCACTAACCTGATTTGTTTTTGAAAATTGAGTTGTTTTTTAATAATCATGAGAATTTATTCTAGAAGCCACCAAAATTCAAGGCTAAGGTCAGTTATATAAAATAACGTAGTGTTTATATATGCACTTTCCTTTCTGTGCTTTAACTCATCTCTAGAGGCTAGGGATTTAGTTCAGAGGTATAAGAACTTGCCTGGCAATTGTGAAGTGTGAGTTTGATCCCCTGTAAAAAAAAAAAAAAAAAAAAAAAAAAAAGCTCTAGAGTATGTTAAATACTTAATGCAATGTAAATATTATATAAATGACTATTACACTGTATTGCTCAGAATATAATGATATAGCTCATATAGACACAATTACTTTTTCCTGAAACTCATGGATACATATGCTACTGTTCATAAAACTATGCAATTGGTATTAATATGTCATGGGATTATTAATGTTATTTTTAAATGAATTACTAGAAAATTTTCTACTTATAGATTTTTTCTAGTGCAATGATTTATTAAATATCCATCGATAACACACAGAGATGTATATACACCCTTTGGATCCTCAATATCAGTGTAATAAGTCAAAAAATAAAATGAGAACTAGTGATTTAAATAGATTGCCTAGGAAAACTGCTTTCACTTAAATAAATTTACAAGTCAGAAAACACTTTTCTACTAAGCTGCATAGTCCACATCTGCTTTTAGGTCATGGAGCAATTACAGCTATAATATTTCTCTCTCTTCTGATAAATTGTTAAGAGCAACGACATTTTAGCTTGGGTTGCATATTAGATTCATCTGTGCAGTAGTTTATTTATTTATTTATTTTTTATGAAATCCTGTTGTCTGGGGCCTCATATCCAGTCATTGATATCTTATAAAATTCCTTGTCTCTGTATAGATTAATTTCATATTCAAATATTGGCTTTAATAATTACTTTTTCTATTAGGTGCTACAGTGTGGAACTTATTTGTCCCTGATAACCCAAGTTTGACCCCAGGTGATGGAAACTTTGAGAGGGGACAACTCATTGTGGTTCTTTGGGTTGCAGAATAATAAGTAAGTGTTCAACTAACTCCAAATGGACAAATGACTGAACAACAGAATGCCCAACTGAAGACTTCCTCTACATTGCAGCAAATAGAACTCCCATTGTCCCCAGAGTGCAGGGCTCACCACTGTTCTGGTTAGACAATACCTTCCAGAGCACTTTCCCAAGTACTTTCTCCCAAGCCCCCTCTTTGTTCAGTATGGGAGCTCTCATTGGTGGAAGTATCCAGAGGAAAGGACACACAGCCCTGGTCCTGTCTTGCTGTTGGGCACTGAGTATCCAGCAGAAGAGGATCTCACTGAGTCAGGGCAGGAGATGGGCTCAGACAGGGCAGCTGAAGCATTGGAGGGACTTTGTCCTTGCCACGTAGGCTTTCTTCAAGGACAAAAGTCCTAGTGTTTGAGCTCAGTGAGAGGCTTTGGGGGGTCTCTGCTTGAAAGTGTAGGGAAAAAAGACACAGACTTACAGCATGAAGCCAGCTGGTTCCCTAAAGCAAGGAAGCTCTGATTCCTGCAGGGCCAGAATGCAGCCTCTTTCAGCAGGTGACCCTGCATATTATTCATGGTGACAACCCACTGCCAGATGAACTGATTCCTGAGGATTACCACTGTCAGTCAAGGCTCCTTGAGTTTACAAGTGCCACCACTCAATGACATGCAAAAAGACCTCAGAAGACCAACCCTGGGGTCCCTCCACACAGGGTCCAAGCTACCAATATTTTTCTCCCCTGAAAACAATGTTTTTGAAGGGCTAGAGGGTTTTTATTTGGTTTGTTTATTTTATTTATTTATTTATTTATTTATTTATTTATTTATTTATTTTTGAGTCAGAGTCTTGCTGCTAATTCAGGCTGGCCTTGAACTCACAGCAACACACCACCTCGACATCTCTAGTGCTGGGATTATAGGCACATGCCACTACATTCTGCAATGGAGATTTTTTTAATAACAATTTTGTTCTTGGGTCATTCCTTTAGAAATGGCTCACCAATTAAATGTATTCCAGGTCCTTGTAGCCTCCAACAAAGAATTGGACAAAACAAACCAAAAATATGCCAAAAGTTTATTTGAGAAGTGAGAGATGAAGGGCAAGGAAAAACTAGCTCTGTAGAGTGAATCTGGGCCAAACAAAAACAGGACAAAAGCAAAAATAAAAGTACACCCTAGGTCTGGGATATTTCAGATGTACTACCATAGTCATGATTGTGAGGTCCTCATGGGGTCTCTTTTATGCTGTATGTATCTGGTTGGTCCCATGAGAAGTCACATATGGGGTCCTGTCAATTATTTGGTGCTGTCCTGGGGTGGTGTGATTGACAGATCCCACTCATTTCTCCAGCCAGCTTTGCCACGCAAGACTTCTTTTCTCAGTTTTACTGACATTTATTTTATAATTCTGTCTTCATTACTTTTCTCTCATTGCTGAGACAAAATACTTGATGACCAAAATTAGGGAAGGAAAGGTTTATTTAGCTTACAGTTTTTTTGGGGGGGTTTCAGTCCATACTCAGCTGGCTCCAAGGCAGGGTGGTGTAGCTAAGGGGCAACCATTTATGGCGGCTGCAAGCAACAAGAGTAAACAACGTAAAAAAGGTATGCCTCCTTTCCTCCCTTATATTGTATGCCAGCTATCTGTCCATAGGCAGGTGTGGCACTCACACTACCAAACCCAGAGCTAGACAACAAACCAAAAAAATGCTAGATTCACCTGCCTTCATGACTGTATGAGGCTTGGGGGGGCATCCAAACACAAAACATAACATTCCACCCATGTCTCCCCAAAGACACATGCATGTTCTTTAGCAAAAGACATTTAGTCCAACAGTTGCCAAAGTCCTAACATCATCACATTGCTGAAAAGTTCAAGTCCCAAGTCTCCTCTGAGATCTAAGGAAAACTCATAGCTGTAAACCCCTGTACAGATGAAATGAAATTAAACACTTCCAATACATAATGGTACAAAATAAACATTACCATTTAAAAAGGTATGAACAAGGGGAATACAAAGGAATGGGACCAAAGGAAATGCAAAATCCAGAAGGGTAAACATTAAATCCTGGAGTTCCACACTCAGCATCTGAAAAAATCTGGTTGTGAGCTCCAAAAGGCTTGAGTGACTTCACCCTCACGGCAATTTCAGGAGCTTAGCTCCCATGGCTTCTCTCTTAGGCCCACTCTGCTAGCTCCTTACAGTTTTCCTTGGATGATCCACACTTCTGGCTTTTCCAAAATTCTTGGTTCTCCATTGCACCTTTTTCTTCACACTCACAGCTTCATACACTGCCCTCTCAAGGACACAATGCTTGGCCTCCCAGGCCTTCTTAAATCTGGGTGAAACCCTTTTTAACTTCACAATTTGTGCATTCTCCATGCATTTAATGAGCACAATGCAGATGCTGCCAAGGTCTGCTGCCACCTGGAGCAGGAGCCAGGCTTTCCTCCCTTTTGGCTGTAGGGGTCAAGTGCCTGGATTGCTGGGCATTCTGAACCTGATTGTGAGGAACAGCTTCTCTATGCTGCCAGGATTCTGGAACCTGGTGTGGATGCAACCATTTTGGAGCCTCCTATGGCTGCTGTCACATGAAGAACATGGTGCTCTGCAGCTTTCTCCTTCAAACAAAATCTTTCACTTTTGCAGTTCTGAGGCTTCAAAGCATGGAGACCCTTCACCACTTCTCATGATGCCCCCAGGCCATTTTTTCTATTTCTCTTCCTTCTCAGCAATTGAGATCTCAGCTCTGTCTTTATAGTCCACAGCTTTTTGGCCAAACTCACATTTTAAATCATCCTTCTGTGCTCTTTGCTCTTGATTTGCAACACAAATCTGACTAAAGGCCCCCAACAATATCCATGCCACTGCCTCAACATTCTACTGTCTTGAAATGTCTTCTGCCAGATTAATCAGTCCACTGCCCTTAATTTTAGCCTCAAGCAAAATCTATGGACATGAGCAAAATGGCAGCCAAGCCATAACACACATTATCTGGAATCCACCAGTCCTTCTTTCCAGCAGAAAGGGCAACCATGACTAGGGGGCAATGGTTCACAGCAGCCAGGGTTAAAAGTACAAAAAGGGGAAAGGCAAGCCTCCTTTCTTCCCTTATACTGTACACCAGCTACCAGCCTCTAGGTGAGTGCAGCATTCACACCACCAATCCCAGGGCTAGACAATGAATCAATCACAAGTGCTAAATTCAACCACCTCCATGACTGCATGAGGCTTGGGGGGCCATCCAAACACAAACCATAACAACATCATACAGTTCATCCAAATGTATGGAAGAAATAAGTGTTTTAATATATTCATAGAGTTGTACAACCATAATTTCCATAATCAATTTTAGAATGTCTTCATCATCAGCCACCAAAGCCTCTGTGCACATTAGCAGTCACTTTCCCTTATGGTCAGACCCCATCGCCTCCAGCCCCAAATATCAACATTCAAGAGGCACTGCAAGGAATGTTTAAGGCTCCGGGCCCTGGTGAGATGGAGGATACACACAGCACCCTGCCTTGCCCTACCCTGTCTTGCCCTACCCTGGGTGGCCCTGTGTCAGAGCACCTTAACCCACTGAGGGCAGGGCCTTAGAGTTCCCTCAGCTATTATCAGAGTTCACACCCCCATGCAGAGCACTTTTCTTGGACTCTGCTCTTTATCAAACTTAGTAATAAACACAAGTTTTACTATTTCTTCAGGTTTTTATTTTCTTATAAAGGTTCCCAAGTCATGTAAAACTTACATTAAGTAAATTTGTATTTTCTTTGTTTTCTAGTGTGTGTGTGTGTGTGTGTGTGTGTGTGTGTGCCTGGACCTCACCTAATGAATTTAAAATGAGAAAAAGGAAAAAAAGTTTGTTTTTTATCTTTCTTATACTGTTGGCAGCTAATCTACTTTCTGTCCTCACAGAAGTGCCAGTCCTGGGTGGCATGCAGTTTGCTGTGCTAGTTCTTTCACTGAAAATACTTTTCAGATTCTCATTTTATGCAGGGTGTATTACTGAAGGATATTGTATTGTGTGGCTCTATAGCATTTAATTGAATTATCTGTCAATTGCCAGATATGTAAGTTGTTTTACTTTGTGCTGTTGTGAGTAATGTAAATTTATTTTTAAGTCACTAAAAATACAAAACCAATCCCTTACATCCTTTACCCAATCTGCATGTATACATAATCAAGTTCTTAACAGCAAGGGGGGTGGTGATTAATATGTGGAAGTTAAATTTTCATTTCTGCTGAAAAATTGAACTGCTGGCAAGGTCTCTCATTAAATATAGAAATACATTTCACCTATGAGGATAGTTTCAAGTTGCCTCCATTTACCTCTAAAAACCTCAAGATCATCCTTTTTATAGCTAAGTAATATTCTATTGTATAAAAATATCACATCTTTTTCATCTATTCTGCAGTTGATGGGCATTTGCGTTGTTTCCAATATTTAGCTGTTATGAATTATTCTGCTATACACATGGGTGCACATATATCATTGTGACATGACATTTTCAATTTTTCTGGGAAAATTCCCAGGAAAAGAATAGCTGGATTGAATGGAACTTCCAATCCTAGTTTTTCTGAATAATCTTCATACTGATTTCCACAGTGGCTGTACCATTCTGCAGTCCCAACAGTGGAGATGAGTTCCTTTTTCTCCACAGCCTCACCAACATTTGTTATTGGTTCATTTCCTGATGGCTGCTATTCTTTCTGGAGTGAGATGAAATCTCAGTGCTGTTTTAATTAATTAACTATATAATTTATTAACTAGTGACTTCTTACTATTATTGTTGAAATTCTGTATTATTTCTACCCTTTTCTCTGTTTTGCCTTTTTTCTCAAAATAAAAAAATTGATAGAAATAAATGTAAATAATACATAGGAAGATGGCCGATGGAGTGGTGGCATGGTAAGAGAGCCTCTCTGAAAAAAAAAAAAAAAAAAAACTCAGACGCTGAAACCTGACAACATGGAGAAAGCCAGACATAAGGAGAGGAATTCTCACAACCCAGGAAGAAACTGAGGAAAAAGAAAAAGAAAGAAAAAAAAGAAAGAAGAAGAAGAAGCATGGACGGAGGGCTGGAGCTGGGCAAGCCCCAGTCACTGTACTGGCACATCTTAGAGTCAGGTGACTCATGATCAAGCTGAGATCATGGCCCTGCTGAGAGCAGGGATTGATGAGCTCCAGACCTTTGGCTGGGGGAGGCACCGTGGCAGGGAGTGGAAATAGCCAGTCGAGCTGAGTGAACTTTGGTGAGTGATGGGAACTGGATTCCCCAGATTGAGAGGACTGGCTAGATGACATTTTGGAGTTGGGCAGGGCTGGCTTGAATCAAAACCCAAGGTGCCATCCATCGATGACTCCTAGTCCAAAGCAGATTGGTGGGATCTGTTTGGGCTAGGCCAGGCCCCTGGTTGAAACCCAATAGTCAGGGACAAGGCTGCTGTGAGCCAGTGGCATCCCCAGGGAACACACAAACTTGCTGAAGCATAAACTGGACATAGGGGGAGAGGCTGGCTCCCAGATCCACAGCTGACTGTGGGGCAGCACTTCCCTAGCCAGTGAGCTGCAGAAAAAACTGTAAGCAATATGAAAGGCCCAGAGACCCCTACCATCCACCCGTCTGAAGGGGGCTGGAAACATGACCAGACAGAGAAACAGCAAAAGGTCTCTAACTGTGGAACCAGGGAAAGTGAGTCCAGCAGAGATAAATGCAGAGGAGTTTGAGAGCAGCAAACCTGTAATGTCAGAGACAGCCTCATCGGATGTAAAGAAATACTTCCACAACCTCATCGATGAATTTAAATCTGAAATTCTAACTCAGGTGAAGCAAGATTTAAGGAGATTAATAAAAGAAGTCCTGGGTAATCCTCAAGTAGACACAGATGAAAGAATAGAGGAACCCAGAGAAAGGAAAGAAGCCTTTGATGAAGAATATAAACAAAACCTAGAATATATGAAACAGATCCAAAGAGAATATCAGGAAATTAAAAACTCCATTGAAAGCTGGCAAAACCGTTTAACAGAAACTAAAGACAGACTTTCAAAACTTGAACATAGATTCGCAATGGATGATCGTGAAAGGAGGGATCTCTTAAAAATAACAAGGAACCAGGAAACAATGACACAAAGGCTAGAAGATGACAAGAGGATTTATAACCTAAGAATAAAATATGTAAATGAAGATGCAGCAACAAATACAAATGAAATAAAAAGTCTATTCACAGAAATAATTAAGGAAAACTTCCCAAACATAGGTAACGGAAGTGAAGTTCAGATAAATGAGGCATATAGAACTCCAGCCAGCTACAACAGATCTACACACAGACATATAATAATTAGGATCCCAGAAATCCATCACAAGAACAGAATATTAAAAGCAGTCAGAGAAAAGAAACAGATTACCTATAAAGGAAACCTCATCAATATCACAGCAGACTTCTCAGTGCAAACCATCAAATCAAGAAGAGCTTGGAGTGAAATATTCCAAGCCCTGAAAGAAAATAACCTCCAACCCAGAATGATGTACCCTGCAAAACTGTCTCTCAAAATTAATGGAGAGACAAGCTATTTCCACAACAAAGAGGAACTGGGGGAGTTCGTGACCACCAATCCAATCCTGCAAAGAATACTGAAGGACATTTTAGAGAGAGAGAAGAAAACCACCAGGGTTCCAGGAACAATGGCAGAAAGGCCTCAAAGAAAAGGGCAGACAGTGGAATGAAGGAGAAAAGCAAACAAACAACAATGACAGAAAAATAGCATAGCAGAGATAAGACAGAGAAGATTGGTATGTCTCCAATGTTTAGATTTTATTAATAGTGTAATGCAATGCTAATTTTAACTATACTATGTTTGATGATATAGACAATTTTATTGAAAATAACAAGAGACATCATAGTAACTACCGTAGATCACCTAGTATTGTGGTTTTATATGTCCTTTTCATTTCATGTTTCTCTAGGAATTTGTATTGTTTACTTGTTTTGATTTGTTTCTCCCTCTAATACAGAAAGGCTAGGTATATGTGTAGAGACTTATACATGTGTAGAACTTCTAAGTAGTTTACTAGAATGGATTATAATTATTGTAAATAAAAAAAGAGAGGAAAAGAAAGTATTCTAAAGGACATAATTGCATGTATGTTTGAGTGTGTGGGATTGATAACCATGTTGCTAAAGTTTTAGTTGGATGGATGAAAAAAACTGGTTGCAGTCTCACTGTTTGGATGTCCGCTTTGCAGGCTTTATTTTTGTAACTTGAACAACTACTTCAAAGAGGAAAATATGTAATTATCAACTAGTGATTTCTTGTTGGTTACTATTTTTTTTCTGTTTTGTTTTGTTTTTGAGATTTTGTATTATTTCTACCCTCTTTCTGTTTCAAAAACTTTTTTCTTTAAATAAAAAATAAGAAAATAAAATTAAAAAAATAATAATACATAGGAGATAAAATATTTCTGGAATGAAATCATAGCATCATAAAATGTTAAAAAGAAAAAAACCTTAGAAAACAGTGAATTCATTTTCCAAGTGATGTTCAAGATGCTTTTTGACTTCTGGTGCTGATGGAATAAATGCTATGCTCTCAAGTTTTAAAAAATTAGTAAACTTGAAAGCCTCACAGAACAAAAGGAGTTTTAAAAAATGTATTTATTTGACATTTTAAAGTGAAACACTTGAAAGCTATTCATTGTGTTCCTTGCCAGCGGTGGTAGACACGCCCTGGCGGTGATAAAGAGCCCTGGTTTACATAATCCTGGCTCTTAGGGAAGAGTGTGCTCTGACCCCTCCGGACTTTGCAACCCAGGGTACAGGGAGAAGGGATCCCTGGGGACAGCCCTATGCTCACGCCACATCTGTGGGATTGGAGTGGGAATTCAGAAACTCAATGCAGGCAGCTTCCTCCTGGTCTAGACCCATTCCGGGTGGAGGCTCGGATGACCTCACCTGCCACACCCAGGCCAGCCCACACTGGGACCAGGACAGTACCAGATGGTCTTCCACCTTGAGCTGGAAAAGAAAATATTCCTATTGGAAAGCCCAGATTTTTTTTTCCTCAGAAAAAGAAAAAACAGATTTTATGCTTTTGCATTCTCTAATTAATATCTATAAACTCTCATGATCTTTGCTATTTCTCTCCTGAAAAAGGCACCATAAAGGGAAGTACATCTTCCTTGTAAAAAAAAAAAAGCTCATATGTAACCATTGCTGGCAACTACCTCTCCTACCCCAGCCTTCCCACCCCTGATCCCACAACAGGACAGTATGTCTGCTGGGTAAGAATCCGGGTGCCTGGACACTACCCGTTTTTCAGGTAGCCCTTGAACCTCATGAATGCTCCTTTACTTTCACCCTCACTCTCACTCTGTCCTCTGCGTTTCCTGTCTTGCCTTTCCTCTTTGGGTTTGATGCATGCATGCACTTTGGATCTTCCCTATTTCTCACCATCTGTCCATCCTAAAGTCTATTTGGATTAGAACGTTTTCTGCTCAAAAAGAAAAGATAAGGACAGCAAGAGGTACAGATTAGCATTTCTTACAGTCTACAAGATGACATAAA
The DNA here is from genome assembly GCA_004027455.1 of Hydrochoerus hydrochaeris. Taxonomy (NCBI): domain Eukaryota; kingdom Metazoa; phylum Chordata; class Mammalia; order Rodentia; family Hydrochaeridae; genus Hydrochoerus; species Hydrochoerus hydrochaeris. Next base: position 61,286 of record PVLA01004388.1, on the reverse strand, counting down.
TTTGTTCTAGGATTTTCAAGTATTTTTCCCATTCTTAATTTTTCCTTTCATTTCTTTCACTTCTGTTTAATTCCTTGCTTTTTAATGTTATACCTGCATTGATTTGCTTCTCTGAAAATTAAATTTATTCAGCAAGTACTTATTGATCCATTAATCAGTGCTTACTGACTGGGTTGGGAATGTAGCTCAGGGTTCAATACTTGCCTAGCATGCACTGGATGCTGGGTTCAATTCACAATACTGTGAATAAATATTCACATGTACTAATTTATTTATTTAGAAAAGTTTATGTATGTATGTATGTATGTATGTATGTATGTGTTTAGAAAAGTATGGGCAGGACACATACATGCTGGACTAGGTTATGCAATAATAACTGAATGAGTTTATCTTCATCATCAGTCAATAATAATTACGAACTGTATATTGAATGATGATTACATTCTTTTATTCTCAGTATGCCTCTTCACTAAACAAATCCACTGGTCAAAGGACAATCAGTGCTCAAATTCTTCACATTTTGCCTTGAAAAACAAACATGACAGAGAAAAATGACTTTTTCTTAAGTCTCACACCCCACATATGCCCACAAACAGGAATCCATGATATAGTCAAGCTTGTGTTCTTGTACTGCTGTTAGGTGTTCCTGTGCTTTGCTTTGTTTTTTCTTGCTTTGCTTTTAGTAGGACATGTCTGCAGTAGCTGATGTGTATGTTCATTGTAGGGAGTAAGTACATAGAATGCAGCTCGTCTCTTCTTGTGGTCCCGTTCTCCTTCCTGCTCACCTCCCTCTCTCCCCCTCTATATTCTTTCCTTATTTTTCTTTCTTATTGTTATAATTCTTAGCTTATGTTAATGACATATAATGCTGACACTGATTGAGATTATTAGGTTCCAATACATGGAAGATCTTCATTCTACTCATTACTCTCTCCCTTCTCCTCTTGTTCTCCTGAACCCTTCCCATGTGCAAGAGATCTATCCTCTTGTTTGTTTATGTCCATCTTTTATTATTCTCTTTGTCTGACTTACTCAAATGAGAGGTATTTTTGTTTTGCTTTGTTTTGGTTTTTTGTTTGAGACAAGGTCTCACTGTACAGTTCAGTCTAGCCTCAGACTCACAGTGATCCTCCTGCCTTAGCCTCTCAACAGTTGACATTACAGATCTGTGCCACCACACCTGTCAACAATACAGTTGAAGATTGTGTGACTGCTTTATTTCACTCGGTATTATATTTTCCAGATGTACTCATTTGCCTACAAATGTTTTGAAATTATCCTTCTTTATAGCAGTGTAGTATTCTATTATGTAGAGATATCACATTTTCTTTATCCATTTGTCTGTTGATGGGCATATAGGCTGCTTCCAAAATTTAGCTATTATGAAATGCACTGCTACAAATATTGCTATGCATTTGTCACTGTAATATAGTGTCTTAAACTCTTCGGGGACAATACAAGAAAGGATAGCTGGGTCATATGGAATTTCTAATTTCAGTTCTTGGAGAAATCTCCATACTGACTTCCCTGTTGATTGTACTAGTTTACATTCCTACAACAATGCAGGAGGCTTCCTTGTTCACCACAGCCTCGCTAACATTTGTTATTCTTTGACTTCTTGCTAAGTGCCATTCTTTCTGATAGAATCTTAGTGTCGTTTTAATAGGCATTTCTATAATGGACAAAGATGTTGAACATTTTTCCATGTGTTTTTTAGTCATTTGTACTTCTTTTTACTCATTCATATACCCATTAAATGCTTACTTCACTTTGTGGTATGCAATTCACAATCTCAAAAATAAGCAGTGTCATAGAATTCTACTATTCTAGGCATATATTAATCACAGAGTTCTTCCCTCACTCACTTTTTATACAGAACAAAAGTATCTCAGCTCGACATTTTATGAAGTGAAATCTTAATGCCCTAAATGCTTGGTTTCATATCTTTCTTTTTCTACAATGAAACTATTTCTATTTTGTTTTGCTGTTATTTAATTCTAGAATTTGAAAACCAGTTGACAATCTTCATATTGTGTCTGTGTAAAAATTATTCAACTTTGAGAACACTTTCATGCTATGTTTACATTTGCTCCCGAACTCTGTGTCTGGTGTTCTGTCAGGGATCTCGTTCACTTTCCTGCTTCGTCTTTGTGTCATAATCTGATATCACAATACCTGTGCTGCGAAAAAAAAAAAAAGGTCCTGCAGTCCAGTGGGATGAGCCGTCTGTCTGTTTTATAACCTGTCGTTTTTCTCTACCAGATGAATTGGATTCTACTTTGCCTCACCCACTGCTCAGAGATGTTATTCATCCCCTCTGATGTGGATACTCAAGGGCACTTGCAAGCTAATGAATTGGTCAGCAAAGTTCTTTTTTCTTCTTTTAATTTATAGTTCTTCAAAACTCTATTCTGATTTTCTTGATTTACTTTTTGTTTTATTGGGATACATGTCCAAGTCATTTTCTCAGAAATCATCTTGGGGAGACAAATACGGGAGGTCCTTTCCTTCCCTTCATAGAGAAAACTTTCTCTATGGCCTTCCATGTGATTGGTAGCTTGGCTAATACAGAATTTTGAGTTGAAGATAAGTTTCCTATGAAAGTCTGGGTGATTTTTGCCACTGTCGCTGATGGCATGTCTGTAACTTAATTTATTTCTATTCGACCAATGTCCATGAAGAATAAATGAGATACAGTTGAATAAAGAAAGTGAGAGTTGACAACAATAGATTCAGAGCAAGAGGTATTATGCAAAAAAGCTGATGAGAGGTATTGTGCAGGAGTGGGTACTAGTGTGCTGGCTTTGGTAGCTAGGGTAAAAGGACAGATGCTCCTAAAAGGAAAGATTGGGTAGGAACTACAAATAAACTTATTTACTTGGTAGTTTCTTTTAGGCACTCTGTGTTTTCTCATTGTGATGAGCTCCATAAAGATGACTGTTCTTCTGGAAATTATCCTATAGAAAACATGCTGATTAAAAACATCAACAGAGAAATCTTTCTTTTTACCCTCCAAACACTCACATATATGTGACATAAGATAGTGCTGAGACTTTTACTTCTTCTGCAGACATGTGATGGCATAATGGAGCATAATGTGGATATCTATCATCTTTAATAGCATGGTGAAGAGAAAACTTAAAGAATTACCACTTCCTCATAATGCAACAGAAATACTTTCTTCTCTTGAAAACATATATTAATCACAACCCATACTATTGGCCATGCAATATTTATTTTGCCTTATGAACCATGTAAAATGAAAAGTAACAGTGCTGTCGTATGTTCCCCTGTGACATGACAGTGCCCACTACCACTACAATGTCAACAAACTTGAACTAGGGCTCGAATGAGTCATGTGACTCCAGGAGAAATGATTCCATAATGGCATCTAGTGTTCTCAGTTAATAACAGAAAGATTAATGTTTTTTTATTCCTTTTAATGGTCTCTGTTGAGAAGGAAAAGAGATGAGCTGCCATTTAGTTTTCCACTCAATTGCATCTACCAACTGGCAGTCAGACCAACCAGGAAAGTTCCTCCATCCAGAGGCTGGATTTCTCATGGGTGTAGCTGAGCCACTGATTTTTCAAGACCTGAGTACACCATGGAGGGTAACTCCTGAGGGGAGACGCTAAAACTTAACTAGTGAGAAATGCAATCAACGGAAGTAGTTATTAAGAATTTCTTCCTTCTCTCCTATTTGTCTAATCAGCTTTCTTATCATCCTTCGAGAACATTTCAAGTCTATATCTGATTAGCTGCTTCCCAGCAGGAACGAACAGTGTATCAAAAAAGACTTCATGGTTCCCAGCAAACTGACAAATCAGTGAAGCAGTGAGCAAAATGTGCCATCACCTTACAAAAAAAGGTGATGACTGGTGCAGGTTGGAAGAGTTATGGCCTGTCAGACTCTTCTGCTTCAAGAAACAGCTTAGCCATACAGCAAGCCATGGTGGCTGCGGCTGTCAGGAACCTGAACACAGCCTGGAATTCTCTGAGGATGTTATTCATAAAGGTGCAGTTAATCAAACTCAGACCTCTCTTCAGAATCTCGCTGTGCAAGCCAAACCTACCGCCAGCAAGAGGAAGGTGCCAGACCAGAGAAGGTAAGTTAAAATTGTGTGCCCTGGCTTCAGAACTATGCAGTCTCAAATCATTTTAAGGAATAAAAAAAGATTTTATGTTTGCGTGTGTGTTTTTTTTTTTACATTTATCAAATAGTTGGCTTTTGAGCCACACAACCAAAGCTTTTTATTTATCCAAGGATTTTCAACCTATATAAATAGATATTTTTATTTATTTTAATTTAATTTACCAAAAACAGGAGAAGAATTTCTCTTTTTCCTCTCACCCTTTAGAAGAATTCTGAAAACACGGATATGGGCCAAAATCACTCTGGCTGGTGTTCACAGTTACCAAGCTGAAAGAGAAGCCAGTTTTCTGGAGAAATGGTCTTGCCTTGAATACCAGATGCCTGCATAAAGTGTTGTAGTCTCTCTGATTTTTTCTGAACCTCCCTTGCCATCACGTTGAGGAGTAGCGTTCTTGTTAGCGAAGATGCTAGAGTCTGCCCTGATAACACCCTTGGTCTGAAATAGTTTTTTTTTTATTCTTTGCACAAGGAAATATCTAGAGACAAAAAGTGGGGCCACTTAATTTCAGTTGTTTAGTACCAACTGAGACCAGGGAGAGACTCTAGCACCATGATGTTGAACCTGTGGCACACCTGCTACAGCCCGTACACAGAACTCCTCTCTGCAATGATGTCAAGAGTTGTATGAGTTGTTTTTCCCAACTAAAACCTCAGTGTTGAGGTTTAACTGCAATGTTAGCACCTTGGAACATGTAAGTGGGTTTGGGGTTTCATTTGGGCATTTGTTGCTAAAAGCTTCACTGTTCCTGGAAGAATAGACATGAGGATATTCCACTTTCCTTGGTTTGTGCAACTCTGCTGTAGGCCCAAATGCTAACTGGGCTGAATGTTTTCTTGTTGTTTTCCTCAAGACTGGAAGAGAAATTTGTTCAGGATCCTCAAAGAAGAATGTGAAGCAAAAGTATAATTGGCTTAGGATTCTCCTTTCACTGGGAATAAAGGAACAGGTGGAAAACAGCAGTCTTTACAGTTTGCACTGAACTTTGCTCTGAGTTTCTGATGGCTCATTTGTAAAATGAAGATAAAAATGTCTACCTGGTTGAGTTGCTGAACTTGTAAAAAATTAATGGACTTCATATTTAGGGTGGTTTAAGGTCCACAGAAAATCGACTGAAAGCAGAGAGTGGGTGTACTTCCTCTCTTGCTGTCATCAGTTTCTTCTGTTGTTAATATCTGTGTTAACCCTGTGGATTGGTGAATTTTAAATTATATTATATTATATACACAAGCACAATATTTTAGGGTGGCTAAGAACATAAACATTTAAATCTATAACCCAAGACCTTCTCATTCATTAATTTATCTGCTTTCATTTCTCGGATCACATTTTAGGAGTCCTCAAAGAAGGTCTAAGACAGAGGAAAGAGAAACTAATATTATCATTGGTATTTGTTGCTAATAACAAAAGACACAATCCCCATCCAGACTCTGCAGATGTTCTGGTCCATCTGTGGTAAGAAGGACAAAGGGAAGTTTCCGGAAGTCTTTAGACGCAAGAAGAGGAACTGGAGACTTTTATATGGTTCAGTACTCTCAGAAGAGGAAATTGTAGCACACAAAAGAAGAAAGGCAAGCTAATCTCAAAAGAAAACTGATCTAGAACCTTTTCTTCAATCTCTGTACTGGGTTTTGGGGGTGGTTGGGAGGCTGGCCCCATAGCGGGGTTTTACCCCCTTTCCTGACCCTGGTCATCCACAGAACCAGGTGAAGGAGGATCACACAATGATGCCAAGAGCATGGTTATAGAAAAAATGAAGGTTGAGGAGGACAAACATATGTCCATATAGAGCACAGGAGTGACACAAAAAAAGCATAAGACAACAAAGCAACAAACTGCACTTGGAGCTAAAGAATGCATGAGTATCCCAGCTGGCCATCCTTGATAGAAAAACTGAAGGCAAAGATGCATATGGTTCAGACTACATGTGTGCGTGAGACTCTCAGATGGTGCTCAGCCCAGTGACCATCAAAATCCTTGTGCGACTCTCCCTAGTACACCTCCTTGAGCCCTGCCAGTGACACTCTGCTCCTGAGCACTGTGGGTAGAGGTGCTGGTGAAGGTCACTTCCCACAACCTCATCACCCATCTCTCTGCCCCTCGCAGGGAACACTGCTTACATGATCCACACCCTTCCGGGTGCTTCCAGCCACTGTGAAAACCAGGTCTGGCAATTCTCTTGCTGAGAATCTAGCAGAAGAAAGCCACCAAAAATAAGAGAAAACTTTGCTTTGAAGATGTTCCTTGCAGTTTTATGCATGTTAGCAAAAACCTAAAAATAACTTGAAGTTCAACAAAAGGGAAATGACATACCCATATTATGAGACTTTATACAGTATTTCAATGTTGTCATCCCATAACTGCACAACATTGAAAAAAGATGATGTAGTATTAAGCAAAAATAAAACATGAGGACAAATATGCAGTATGATGTAGTATTAAGTAAAAATAAAGCATGAGGACATATATGCAGTATGATCTCTTACCTGAAACTCCAAAACTCCAAGCTACTATGATGACACACACACTACATATAATATTCCAAAGAAATAGTAAAAAATTTAACATAGTGTGTGGTAATAAGATCTCTCTCTCTCTCTCTCTCCCCCTCTCAAAAAGAGAACAAGAAATGTTCCTGTGTGCTCCTTTGTCCCAGTTTCTCAGTCTTATTCACATTTATATGATATTTCCAAATCCAATGTTTTTTTCATTCTAAAAACAAATCCTGTTTTTTCTTTTAACCTTGCATTTATTATTTCCTTCTAACATCACCAGTGATTTGTATATGAATCATACTGAGCATCATAGCAATGCTGAGACTGGAAAGAAGGGCCTGTTGCTCCCCAAGTGTCATTTTTTATTTCTCTTTCAGCAGTGCTCAAAGGTCTTTCAGACAGCACAGCTGCTTCAGGAGATACTTAATGTGGCTCCAGCCAGCTTCAGTCAGGGGCTTATCCCAGGTTATCGCACCCATAGCCTCTCTGCAGCCCTGCTCCTAAGGTCAGTGAGGATCCCCTTGCCTACCATGACCAAATACGAAGTCTAATACTAGGCTCACATGAACTTCTGTTTTCCTTTTTCCTCTTTAAATAACCTTCCTCTATGTATCAGCCAGTTTTCCTGTCTCTGGCTATGATACCTGACATGCATAACTTGTAAGAAGATAAGTTTGTCTGACTCACATATCAAAAGATTCAGTCTGCAGTCTGCTGGCTCCAGAGTAGGAACATCATGGTAGAAGAGCATAGCTGCTTAATCCATGGAGGTCAGGAAGCAGAACAAAGAACAGTGTCAGAGAAGAAGGACCAGGAACCATACATAAGACCCACAAACATGCCTCCATATTACACCCAGATACACGCAGACACACCCAGAAGGGTGCTTTACTGATCCTTTAGGCACTTAAAAACCAACTAAGTTGACACAATCAAACTTAACTGCCGCACCACACTTTTGGGAGTTCATCCTGGGCACTGTTTCCCCTAAGGCTGAAGATACATGCCGATAAAGTCTCTTCTGAGTGTGGTATCTCTGCACATGCACGATTTCTATCTCTGGTAGAGCACACTGAGCTGGTGACCCTAAGGCACTGATAGCAGCCAGCAGACAGAGCTGGCAACACTGATGGCGCCTAGCAGCCAAAGAACTCAGAGAACAATGATGAATTTCTAGAAGGCACCATGTTCATTGACTAGAAAAGTCCCCTGGGGCTGCTTTCAACTGCTGACCCTAAGCAGCAAAAATGGCCATTGATCTTTAAAAAACTGACAGTTGCTGGCATCCAAAGATGATGGGAACACTAAAAGAGTTACACTCTGCCAGTTTGTGATTTCTATATGAATTGAGCAAGATCACTCATCTGACTAAAAACATCTTAGAAGCCTATACAGGAAACTCCTCTTCAGGGAGCCCTAAAGAAGAGGGCAGGTAGCGATGGTTACAAAGTGGCTCAAGAACTGGCTCATACATGATTTCCATCTGACGTGTGGCTGAGAATTCATGATAGCTTTATTCTCATCCACATTTCCAATAAGCATCACATCTTCTATTGTGAAGTTATTCCAGGTGGGAAGAGAAGATGTGAATGTGTAATAGAAGGCATGAATTCTATTCTATGAGTGCACAAGCCACACTAAAAGCTATCATTTACCATTCTTTTAAGCATTTTATATATATTAGCTAAATAGATGTTCAAAGCTATTCCGTGTGGCTAAATATTATTCACTGCCTAGATGGGGAAATGGCAGAATGAAGAAACACTTAACTACCTGAACTAAAGGCAGCAAGATAAACATCCAAACTCTGAATTGTAATTTGAACAGCATATCCAGTTGGCACTTTATTATCCCATGTCCAGAGTACACAAGAGACAATATTGAATAAAACTGGGATAAAAATAATTTAATAACTGCTGTTAACTCTGTGGTATAAGCATCTGGGGATAGGTGAGGTTTAGCAGTAAGCTGGAGCTCCCAAGGAAGGCTTCTCTTTTATTTTATTTTATTTTTTTCCCTGAAGACAGTGGCTAAGTCGACCCTCACCTTTAAGAGGTTAAAACCTCAGTTGGCTTGTTGATCCACTTCTGCCTTTGGCTGTGCCACCCCCTACTCTGTTGCCCCAGCTCTTCACAGCATCCACGAACCCCTGGCTCCACTGCTTTCAAGCCCCAGACATCCTGACAGTCTGCTGTTTTCCCAGTGGTGCTCTTCTCTAATCACCAAATACTGCTGGCCTGGCTTCAAGATGTGCGCAGGCTGTGGAGATCCATTGTGCCTTGGCGTCCTTGTCAGGAAAATGGAAATGACAACAGTATTTACTTATTTTAAGCAGTGGCTCATTATACCATCTGCCTAACATCTCTTTTAACATTTCAGGCATCCAGAATGAGACTCAATCACATGTTTTCTATTCCTGTAGCCTCTCTTCCCTGGAAAATGTAATTCCCTTTCCTGCAGTTTCAGTCTCCTGAATCCTAATTTTCTATTTCCAATAATTAATTAATGTTTATTGTCCTTGATAAAACCTTGAACAATACCTAAGACAAAACTTCATGTGAAGCATTGGAGCAGGAATTTTCAAGTATGGAGGGGTAGGTTTCCCAAGGGCTCTCATGCTGTCATTCATTTCACCTTAATTTCAGCACTGTCATCATAAAGATTACTTCTGGTATTCTGTTTTAAATGTCTGGGTTCCCATCCCTGGCCCTTAACTGTGAACCTTGTGATAGAGATGCCGGATGTCTGCCATTGCTGCTCTGTCCACCCATACACTCACCAAAATACTGTTTGACAATTTGAATCAAGTAAGAGCAGATAATGAAAGTTTTACAAACTGAAAACACTGTTATAAATAGAAAGTTGTGCTCTGCACTACCTGTCCCCACTCATTGTCAGCTTCATAACCCACAAGTTAGGACCTGATGGGGGACAAAAATGTCGCAGGATCCATACTCTACTGCACAAAAATCACAGGTCACAAAGCAAATAATACCATCTTCTCTTTACTTAAAAATTTAATATGTCTTTCTTCATGGGGTTTTTTGCATGCATTTTGTTTTTAAAATATTATATTAAGTTAAAAATATTTCCCTTGATTATAAAATTTTTGGCCCTCTATTAAGTTTTTCAGCCAGGGAGAATGTTTCTCTTTTATCCTGACTCTGTCTTGTTGAGTATCACCTACTCAATCTCAGCTAACTGAACCTGCCTTATAAGTACACCTACATATAAAACTTGTACTTTAGCTTTACCCTGCCATGAAGGAAACTGCTGCAGAAATACAGCCTCACAATCAAGTTGATCTTCACATGATGCTGATGGCATCCTTTTACCTCACCCTCTGCCATTCTTTCTCTGTGACCAAAATACCACCTGTGGATGGAAGTGGAAGAGGAGGGATGAGGGGAGGGGAAAGTTCTCAGGTTGAACCTGAAGGGAACAAGAACTGGGGACTTGATAAGAAAGTTAACTTTAGTAGATAATAAGAGAACTTAAGTGACATGAGGGTTTTTGTGGAACATGTTTGGTTTTCTTATGTTTTTCTTTAGTTTTGTGCCAAATTTCTGAACTTATAAAACATAATGCCATCTTCTAAGTCCTAGATCACTGACAAAATTTGCCCAATTACTCCTATGCTCTGTAAACTCTTCCTTTTACACCCACTGTATTTTCCACCAATGGGCTGTCTCTTTACATATTTTGACATACATTATTTTAGTTGTTCTGGGAGGCACAGGTGAATCATTTCCTGGAATCAGTTTCAGCAATCGGGAACTCAAAACTAATTCACTAACCTTCTCCACCAAAGAGCATAATCATACTGGCCATCCATAAATTACCAACAAGTAAAAGCCAAACACTTCAGTAAATTATAAATTTTGATCCATGACAATTTTAATAAATAACAATTGACATTACCAATTTCAGGTCATTGTCCCAGGAATATGTCCAGTTAAATGCCCTAATGGCTTGTCTTGTCTCACTGATATTAATAAGAAAATTTTTTGTTTCTCATCCTTTCTGTCTTTACTGCGAGAAAAACTAGTTATGTTCACTACCCCCCACACATACCTTGTAATCATAAACTCAGGTCCTGGTAACCTGATCTTTTTTCTTGATGGTCCTGAGCCTCCTATAGCCATAAGCATGTAAACAAATTTTAGTGTGGTGGGGGGAGATATTCCTTGTTAACAAGCTGATGAAAAACTCATAAGGCCAGTTTTTGGAGGCTAATTTATAGACAGTGATGGAATCCAAAAACATGTCTACTATTGTAATACACTTCAATTGTATGCCTGACTTCTCTGAATAAATTTTAGGCTCTTGTTGGAAGGATTATATTTTAAGTGACTCCTACTATACAGAGTTCCTAGGGTGAACAGATGGATTTCTCTTGATGGTACAAAGGACTTTGAACATCTTTGCCCCAGTGAGCATCTATTGCACTTTTGTTTGGGGCAACAGGTGAGTTAGACAGAGCCCCTACTATTCCTTAGGGAGAGACAGACTCTCAGGACTGATAGCTGTGCAAATGGGGTGACACCCCAGCAGTGTGTGGAAAGGGGGTGGCAACACTGTGATAAGAGGTCCAGTTTATCAAGACATCTAAGATCTTCTGTCAAATATGAGTAAAAATATTTGTTGCTATTAGGAAAAAAAAATACTAGAGACCTGGAACTGAGTGAAACTGCTCTGCTTGTATCACAGATGACCCAGAACTACACGAAGGAAGAGATGGTAAACCAGATGGATGGAATAGAGAAATAAAGGAAAATTAAGTGAGGGCTGAAACCTAGGATTCAGAAGTATGAGGAGGCTCTGATAAATGGAAAACCAGTTGGGGATATATATTGGCTCCAGCTGTCATAATAAAGTGCCAATGGCTTAATGGCTAAAACAGCAAAATTGTGTTATTCCAGAGTTCTGAATGGTAGAAGTCCAAGAAAGGTGCTGCCAGAGTTGTTTGAGTCTAATGAGTTTTTATTCCTGATTTGTAGACAGCAACTGTATTGCTAGGTCTTTCTATGACACCATCTGTGTGTACACAGAGATGGACAGAAGGAAGCATGAGAGGTTTGGCGCTTGTTCTTATAAGGACACTAGGTCCACTGGATTAAAGCCCTGTTCTTATGCTCTAATTCAACCCTAATTACTTCTCTAAAGTCCTTGCCTCCAAAGATAGTGACACTAGAGGTTAGGATTTCAACACACGCTTTTTTAAGGAGTATACAATTCATTCCCTAATAGGATTATTTCATAAGTAGAGCCATTTGTGGTCACAGCCTCATTAAAAGGGCTACCTTAGACTTGCCTCAAGGAAGACTAGTTAAATTCCTCAAAGTTGCACAGTTAGAAAATTGTAGAATGGACTTTTGGAATCTAGGCAGTAGGATAGACTTTGGAGCCTTCCCCCTTAATCACTATGCAGGCTGCCTCCAAGTGGGAAATTTTTTTATCATTTCCTCTACCAAATAACTATATTTAATTATTTTTGTTTTTCTTAGGGTCCAGAGCGCTGGCAGTTTTCATGTTATTTTTGTCACTATCTTAATTTCCCTTACCTCACCTACTTTAGGAGATCATAGTACAAGGGAATTATTTTCTCTACTTAAACCTGACAGATCAAGCACATTTCTACTTGTCAGAGAAATAAATCTTTACAACTTTGCAGCTCTAGAAGTATAAACACTTTTAACTATTTGTTATCTAGAAGTGTAAGATGCATTGTAAGATGCATTTGGGTGCATCTGATATTTGCAGTTTCCAATAGTAAAGACATCATATTATCTTTAGATTTGTGGTTCAACAGTAGAGTTGATATAAAAATTTAGTTTTTCATGATGCCTCCATTCATATGAACATTGTGCTCAAATGAACCACCCTTAAAATACCTATTTAAATTCACTGATTGTTTTTTATAAAAAGAAAAAATGAAAGTAATAGAATTTCACTTGATAGTCTGAAGGTGTTTGTTATCTAACAAAGTGCAGCACTTGATTCCTCTCTAGGAATCTGATACAATGCAGGGTCTTTTTTGTTTGCCTATTTGTTTGTTTTTATGAGACAGAAGTATTGACACAAACCAGAAAAGCCGAAATGCTGTATGTGTGATGGGGTTTGCTTGCAAGTGTATTAAGGTTGTGACTCAGGCACATAAGCAAGGACTTTCTCAGGAATATATATATATATATATATATATATATATTTTTTTTTTTTTTGCTGGTCACCAAGAGCTCTGAAAAACATTCCCAACAAAGGCCTAAGTCAGAAGAAGAAAAGCACAAAGCTTCATTTCCGGATGGTGAAGCACATGGGCCCGTAGACGGAGCTCTGGTGGTGGAAATGTTCTCCTTCTGTGCTGCCAGTGGAGTCGGGACTCGCCATGCACTACTCACTGCTGAGCATTTGAAATGTGGCCAGCATGAAAGAAGAACCCAATTTTAAAACTTCTATTTTATTTAAGTTTAGCTAGCCACATTTAGCTGGTGGCTATTGCATTGGATCATATAGATTTAGAGTGCAGTTAAGATATTCACACGTCAATTACTTATGTAACTCTGTCTTTCTCCAGGAAGTCATAAGGAAAGGACTAAAATGGGTTCTTCAACAGGGACAAATGAATATAGAATAGGGAAAGCCACATTCCTAGTTCCATTTTCCAATTGTATCCATTACATGCATTTTAGTTTCAATTTGCAGACCAATAAACTCCTGTACAAATTACACTGTGGTTTTACTGTGAGAGGCAGCTCTGGTTACTGAGCAGAGCATGTGACAAAAGGTGACCAATCTGGAATTGAGTAGAGCTATCTTGTGTTATCTGAACAGACTGACGTTTCTCCAAATTTTAGTTTTTTCGGCGGCAAAATGAAATGGCCGAACTCAACAGACAACAGTGCCTCACTGGCCGTAATATTTTACACAGTCATCCAAATGACTGAACATTACTAAAATATTTTAAAAACCAGTGCTATGGCTTCACAGAGACAGAAAAACCCTAAATATCTACTGATTAAGGGTGAACCTTTTAGGAAGGGCCAAAAATGCTCTTGGTTTTCTGTAAGAATGGTTTTTGATAGGCTAGAACTGCAACAATGGCCCAAAGGGGTCCTTTTCTGCACAGAAGTGGCAGGCACCACTGTTTGCATGCTCCTGGTTCCATAGCAGAGTATCCTAGGCTGCTCACTTCCTACATGCACACTCACAGCAGACCTGCAGGGCATTCTCAGCCTGGATTCCACTAGGCAAAGGCAGTCTTTACACAGTGTAGTTAGCTGTCTCTGATGAGCGGCCTCAAAACCAAGCTTGTATACACAGGGGTTTGCCAGGACTAATCAGGTAATTATACCCCAGGCCAGGCAAGGAGTTTGCAGGCAGGCAGAACTATTTTATTGTATTTGCTTTACATTTCAGCCTTGGTAAAATGAGGTCCCAAGTAAACTCTCAGTCTGTGTGGTGTTTTGATTGTAATTACTTCTGTTCATGAAGCAGGCTAGGAGTTTACAAGGCTCTAGGTATGCTCTGCAACACAAAGCAAAATGACCTCACTCAATAGAACTAGCAGGTCCCCCATGCCACCGAGAACAGTCTCGCCTTCCTCCCGTGTCAAAAACCTTCGATTTCCATGGAAAACAGACACAGAAGCTCCATTTCTGTTCTACAAGGCTCGTTATTCTATCATCAGATGTGTGCTTTCTAACCTAAGAATGTATGTAAGCCAGTCTACACCTAATATTTTAATAGAGAGATGACCAGTTGAAATTTTAAATGTCTCACACCCCTTTCCTTGCTTTTTAGAAAACTCTCTATAGAGTTCTAATGGGCTCTTAAAACATGAGGTAACCGCCAGAAATAGCTGCTTGATTTAAAAAGCCCACTATGGAGGTGCTTTTGCTAATCTGACATCAGGGAAAACTCAGGTTCAAATTACATGCTTTGGAAAGCAATAAAAGTGAGCACCTGGAAATCCAGAGGCAAGGGCAAATTGTTATTCAAAACAGGTGTGTCAGCTTCACAAGCACTGTAGCTGAAGCCATTCAGTCATTCTAGAATCTTTTGCTTAGGGACTTGGCCTGGTAGCAACTTCCTGGAGGATCTTTGCCATTAGAGTTCTAGTCTGGCATATCACTGTATCTTGAAAAGAAAAAACATCCAGTACTTTGAAAAGAAAATGCCATTAGTTATTGCAATACAAATATTGTATACTGTAAACCCTTTATCAGTCCACCTCACAATCCAGAAATTTGTATTTGTAATCCCACTGAAATGTTACTGAAATCCCAGCAAGTTAATTTTAATCTACTACCTCCAATGAAACCCACAGCAAGAGTAAAGACACTAAAACATACTCAGATTTATGGGCAGCCCAGTGTCCTAAATCTGATCCAAGATGTACAGACAAAAGCCCTGATCCAAGGCCTCTCCCAGAATTTATCATCTTGCTAAGAAGGGAGTGGTTCAAGGATGACTGACACTGAGGATGGTGGGAATTACATGAGCAAAGTGAGCTGAGCTAGCCAGGTGGAGAGCAAGCACCTCTGCAATGTGCAGGGAGAAAGATATACAGAAGGACCAGTCTGTGTAACTTGATTGGGATAGCATATGAGTGAATTTAGGAGGTTACAGTTTCGGATACGTAAACTTTTGTAACCTGGTAAGTCATGGCCTCTTATTTTGAGGCTGGTGCCTAGCTGACATTCCTGGAGCTGACTGGCTGTGCCATCTCACTGCGCTCAAGCATTCTACAGGGAACATGATGTGAGGAAACAGAAAATTGTCAGTTGGCCTTAAAGGTTACTTATCAGTACTTTAGCTAGCCTTATTTGCATTGCTTAGAGCCTACTGAAGAAAGAAGGAAATAGCATAGCCAGCTCTGTACATATCAGCACCTGGAGACAGGTCCTGGTTTAAATAATATGGAGATAACAGTTTTGCATTCAAGGACAGCTGTCTACTTGGTCTTCTACACTTGTGCCTGGAATAATGGATAGGTAATTGGCTCAAATCACTGTCTTCAAATAAAAGAACCCAAAACAACAGATTCCATATGCTTATGATGTATTATTCTAGGAGGCATTTTTACAAATCTTTTCAATTTCTGATCAATTTTTATTTTTCTTCTTGGTTCAGTCTGAATCATGAAAAGAAATACTATCTACAACCCAAAAGCTTTTTTTTAGAGTTTTGAAATCCATCTTTATAAAGCCCGCTGGGACAGATTGTATTGGAATAATTTCTGAATTTCAAATTATTAATATGCACCAAACACAGTAATATTCTCCACACAAAGCCACATTTGATATAATTATTATTTAGAAAGTCAAAAAAGATATGAAAAAACTGGGTAGCTACATGAATGCATTAATTGCACAAGGCTTGATTACTGATTTTGGTAGACTGAATTAATGAATTTTTTCACTTCAATCTGAATCTGTACTTTTGACATCTGGCATTTCAGTTTCTTCTACTCTAGGTTGAATGCACAGTATTTTTTTTTACCCTACCAGCACTAAATTTGTGTTTTGGCCACTATAATACAAATTGACATGACATAAGCAAATATTTGACATGTGTGTATACTAATGACTTTAACTTCTTGTATTCCCTTTGCTAGAAAAGTTTTCCTTAATTAGTTGCTGCCCATTTATTCTAGGTCCCACAACAGACTCGAATCCAGATTCCAACAAAGAGCCAAAGCAACTGGAGCCATAACTTGACAGAAAACCTTCCAGCCTAGATCTGCTGATCCACTGTCAAACACCAAACCACGCCTTGGATAGGAGTCATTAGTTTTGTATAATGCTGTGCTTCGGTGTTATTTGTTACAGAGCATTTTTATAGTATTTGTTGGCAATGTCCTAAGTACTGTGCTGAACCCAGGAAATAAGCAGATGAATTAGGGCCAGCTGCTACTCTTGAGAAACTAGATCTCATTAGGGGATGTGAGCAGAGGAACAGTATAATATTATTAGTAGTTCATTATTAAAAGGTCTGGACCAGGTACTTTCAGGAAAGTAGGTGTGGGGGAGATAATGGAAAATAAATAGAAGAAAAAGATGGATTGCTATCAAAACAGAGTCTTACTTAATTGGTAATACTAGTCACTTATTTTAGAATTAAAAATATTTCCTAAAAATCCAATCTATGTAACTAATCAAATCTCAACTCTGGCTGGTTAAAAGTCATGTTTATAAAGTATGCACTTAAAATACATTCATTTTCTCTGTGTACATTTACATGTATGCCAAAATGACTGCAGATCCTAGATTAAATTTGGGCTTAATCTTTACCATGATTTGAGTTATGTTCTACTTATGGTGTATCCTTTTATCCCGCCAAGAAAATATGCAAACCATCTGCAGATAGGCAAGCTACATTCTTTCCCCAAAGGTAGAAATGGCTTCAATGCCTGGGAAAAACTTCCATAACTGCAAATCTCTTTCACCATTTGGGCTCTTTACCCTGCACCCTACTGTTTCCCTGTTTGCAGCAAGGGACATCATCCTTCCTTCTACAGAGGAATGACTTCGTGTTGCCTGTCAATGGCTTATGAAATTTTTCAGACAGCAAACAAAGAAAAGTGAGGTAAGAGAATAGATATGCCAGTTGTCAATTTCAGTCAAAGAACTACAGTCTTTTCAATGAGAAACATAGTTGCCATATCACTTATTTTATAGGATTGTTATGAGGCAGAAATAAGATATTACATGTAAATTTCCTGAGAAAAGGTGTTGCATATAGATGGTGCTAAATTATCAAGAGAGAACTATTTCTATCATTCCTCAGACTAAGCATTTCTAGCTATTAGGGTTTCACTATGAAGGAGGTTTGAACTGATGTCTACTCACTCATCCAGGCCCTACCTCTGCACATGCCCATGTGTATTTTACCAACAAACTAAGGCCCAGACCCAAGGTTAAATTGCAGATAGTGGCAGTCAGAACTGGAACTACATTATCCTGTTTCCCCAAAGTGTTATTCCATTACACTTTGAGGGTGTTGATTAACATGGGCAAACCTACTTAGAGGATTTTGTGCAGCCCTTCCTGGGCATCACCTCCAAGGCACATAGAGGGAAGTCAGCATGACCAAGCATCACAAGAATGTGCCACCTGTGTTGTCCGTCCTTTTGGCACCTAACCAACAGGAGTCCTTTGGAAGGGAATGTAGAAACACTGCAGCTCTCTCTTTTTACTGTTCTACTTCTATTTTGCGGAGGGATCTGTGGGTGAGACTCTAAACCATGATTCATTGACCATGATGTTTCTTGGTCTAGCAGGGCCTAGCTGGACCTCCCCACTGGGGTTGAGTTAGCTTTGCAGGGGTACAGCATCCCTTTCTAACTCCACTAAAGCCGTGCTGCTTTAGACAACAAAGATGTCTACCTAGATCATTGTCTTCTCAAGCTCTGTTTTTGAGCAATGATGAATGCATTGACCATTAGCTGCCGGGCTCCCTTTCTTAGTGTTCATGACTGGGACTCAACACCAAGGTGAGGCAGCGCAAACCAAAAGCTTTTCCATGTTTTTCCTCCCCAAAGAAGCGAGCTCGAGAAAAATTCCTTTTAGATAAGTGATTTAAAACAGGTAATATGGTCTTTCTTTGCTCAACGCTGGATGGCCAAGTAGTGCCCCTCAGCCCCTTGCTCAGATGTGAGCGCTCTCAGGAGAGGCCCAGTGTTGAT
Source organism: Hydrochoerus hydrochaeris (assembly GCA_004027455.1). NCBI lineage: Eukaryota > Metazoa > Chordata > Mammalia > Rodentia > Hydrochaeridae > Hydrochoerus > Hydrochoerus hydrochaeris. Next base: position 42,953 of record PVLA01004388.1, on the reverse strand, counting down.
GCTGAGGTCGCTACTGCGCAGCGTTAGGCGTGCGTGGGGGCTTTCGCAACCGCTGGCTCCACCCTGAGATTCAGGACTGCGTGAGGCTTTCGCCCCAGTCAAGCTGCAGTGAGCTCACGCGGATGTTGTCAAGGGCTGGCAGGAAACCTGTCCCCCTGGAACCCTCAGAGCAGACTGAAAAAGAGAAAGGCATGTAAGCTGAATGGACACTTAAAGCGATGTTTTAGAAGAGTTCGCGATTGTGCAAAGGGACTCAAATGCCAACCAGTCCATCTCAGCACTGCTAAGCTGCTGAGGACCAAGGGCATTGGGGCCACATCCCCTCCTCTCTTCCCAGCTCTTCACTCTGTCTCCATCCCCCCTCCGCAATCTCTCTCTCTTTGCTTAAAACCCACATATAGGAGGGAAAAAAATCCTCTCTATTTCCGTGTGACCCTAAGGAATGAACGTCAAGTTAGTTCCATTTTCCAAAGACGAGTTGTTATAATAAGTTTAAGAGGCCACCAGAGCCCTTTGATTTAGGAACAAATCACAAATCATCATAACGCTACACCTAAGTCCCCTTTTATGACATCAATAAATCAAAAGCAGCCTTACAGTGTGAAAACTAGCTACAACAGTCACAAGTGCCAGGTTCTTAGAGATGCCAATGCCCAAACGTCTTTAGCTTTGCAGTGTATGTTTTGGCTGCTGGAGGCTCAATTTTTCAATTAAGGATTTGAAAAAAGTGTGTGTATGTGAAAAGAGAAAGAGAACAGCTTCAGGTAAACTTGCCATGTCAGACAATGAGGCTCTTGTTCTTTGTGAATTCTATTTATTTATTTATTTTTTTACTTTTTGTGTTCATTTGATTTTTGAAAAAAGTCTTGGATGTGGAGTCCAGCCAATGAGTATTTACACAAAATTCACTGTTACTGTGATTGTAAATTAAACTCAAGTCTTCTGAAGATGCCACAGGGGCTTTAGTACCATTGAAAGCAATGGAAACCTGCTGTGATTTCATCTACAAATTAGGTTGCCCAGGTAGTTGTTAGAATTCTGGGTGGTTTTGAAGAAGCTTTCTTGCATGAAAGATTTTAGGCAAAATAACTTAGGAAAAGACTTGGTACACACTTCTAACTTAAAGTTGGCCTGTTCTGATAAATAATTTTAAAAATGTTTTTAGCATTTTATTTGCCTCCTACAATTACTTAGCAGTTATTACTTAGTAATACAAAATGAGTGCTTAGGTATAAAAAGAGTGAAGCTAATCATAGTTCCATACTCTGCCCAGATATTAATCTTTGACATGAACTATTGCTAAAACATTTTTTATATCATATGATTTATTTTCTTCATCAAAAAGGACAATTATATTGGAGTTATTTCATGTCTTTTGTTCAAAGGATGTTAAAATTTATGAAATTTTTAATTAAGTTCAAAGTCTGTCAGATCAGCCTCACTCTGACAAGCGCAATCAACATTATAGAATTGTTCGGGGCTGTTGATTCTCCTTCATGCCCCGTATTCACAGTGGCTTCTTCCTCTGCAGTGTTCTAACGACAAGCCCTGTTGTCCAGATGCACTTCTACACCGGCAGCACTTGCACAGCCTCCTTGCTGATTACCTAGTGCCTTGGACAACCCTTTTCCTCTTTGTGTGTGGCAATATTAAACTAAGTTCGCTAAAGCTCTGCTGTCACCAGGATTCCCTGTGGCTTCTGAAGTTACCATGATGCTTTCTCACCTGCAAATGAAAGGACCCCATCAGCTGTGCTGTTGGAAAGAGCTGAAGTAACTCTCACGGTGGTACTCACAGACTCCATCATGAATGCAGACAGGCCTCAGAGAGAGCTGCGTCCTTGTGGGACTGACCTTTGGCAATGTATTTTTAGGTGTATTCTCCTTATTAGACTGACCACACACTCTGGAAACTTGATTCATTCTAATAACACACACAAAAATCATTGTAACCTGGGGTACAGATTTATTCATTTTCAGTGGCCCAAACTCCAGCAGGCCTGGGAACAGGCCTGACACAGGCAACACCCTTCCTGGTGAGTGGTTCCCTTCAGAGACCAGACTATTTATCAGAGACTGTGTGGGAGAGCAGAATTGGAAAAAGGAAATTGATTGTTGCCTGAAGGAAATATGCGTCATACTGGACAGCCCAGCGCTGACCCTCTCCACCCAAGGGATAGCAAAGACACAGGAGAAGGCAGGAGTGTCCTTATCATGGGAATCAGTGCACCAGTGCCCTGGGGTGACGGGCAGGCAGAGGTCCTTCCTTCATCTACCTTGTGTTTGTGTTAGTTTTCTCTGCTTAAAGAGATACACACAGAGAAGCCACTGGCTGCTCCCAGACTTCATGGCATTGGAGCATCTCACCATGCTGTTATTATATTCAGCCTTGCTTTCCTTTTAGGCTCTTCACAAAGAGGCCAGATTTTATAAGCTTTTGTTAAATTGTATGAGATTCAATTATGCAAACTCTAGTGGCTACCTCCTGCTTATGCCCATGTCACTGGATGTGACTTTGCAACTTTTATGTCATCAGCATTTATCTGATGTCCACTCATGGATCCTTATCACCACTAAACATCCTGGAGTTCACTTGCCCATTACAAACCCCTCACCCTCACAAGACAGCCCGCTACAGTATATCTATCTCTCACTCTGTTAGCAGCTATTTTACAGTTTTATGTTCTCTTTTCAAAATTCCTTTTTATTTATTATTTTATTCGTACATGTTTGTAGTACATGAAGTTGGTATTGATCTTATGAAGTACACATGTCCTTAATAAGTGTTGGTTCTCTTTATTCCCCTTCCTCACACCCCGACTTCCCTCCTTTTATCTCTAGATTCCCTTTCCTCATTTTCATTATTATTATTACTTTTTTAGCTCATGTTTGTAGCATTGAAGGTTTAAATCCATTTAGTATGTGAGCATGAAATATTTTAAGTCTTTTATGCCTCCTTCCCCTATGGAAGGCACCTGCTGAAACTCTGATGAAATTCAAGGCAACCAAGAAGTAATGAGTAAAGACACCAAAGAAGAGAACACAAAGCCTTGATCCCATGAAACAAAGTATCAGACTTCATGCAGACAGTCACATGGTTTCCTAAGAGCTGCAGTAAGAAGTAACCAGCACATGTGCTCAGAAAAATCTGGGATTCACTCTACCTGGGGTATTCAACATATACCTGAGAGAGGAGGTGATACTCAAATATAACTCTTAAGGATGTGATGAATATAATTGACCCAAAAATTCCTGTTCCTTAATCTCCAGAATTTTTAACTAAGTAGCATGGAAAAGGAGAATTAACATTGACTATAAAACAAAAACCCTAACTAGCTAACTCAAAGATGGGGCGATTGTCCCAGACTGTCAGGGAGGCCCAATGCCATCACCAGGGCCTTAATGAGAAGAATAGGAAGCAGAAGAGTCATTGTCACTGGGCTCCATGAGAGAGAGATTCATATTGCTGAACTTAAAAATTAAAGGGGACCAAGAGCCAGATGGATAGTCCCTAAAAGTTAGAAAAATTATTTTCTCAAAAAAAAAATCAAGGCCTCATATTAACTGACACCTTGACTTTAGTTCAGTGGCACCACTTTGGATTTCTGACTTCCAGAATTATAAGGTAATAAATCTGTATCGGGTTAGGCCGTTACGTCTGTGGCAGTTTGCTATAGCAGCCAAATAGGAGGATGGCAATGCTATTGGCCAGGGGACATCTGTGTTCTGTAGTGCTCACTGTGGTCAGTAGGCATGTTGTCCACTGCTATTCATGCATCAGGATATAGAGAAGAAGTCCTTTTATGTAGCAAATGACTACAAGCTAGGGCTGTTAGTGACCTGGACTAGAAAAGGTGCTGGAACGTATGGCTAAGCAACAGCTACAAACAGGGTGCTATGAATTGAATGAGGCATCGTGTGCTTCCAGTTCTAGAGTCCAGTGAACAGATGGTGTAAAGCCACTACAATTCCCTGTCATCATGATGTCCATTTGAGGCCTCACCTGCACTTTATATTCAATAGCTTTTAGGTCAAATTCATTACCAGTCTGCTGCAGAATCAACTCTAACTCCCCAGTTCCTGTTCATGGCACTGTTATTAATCATTTGAACTTCAAATTTCTCAATCATTGGCCACCCAACTCCGTATGCTCAGTCAGTTACCTTGTTGTATAGCTTCTACCCCGTGACTTTCCAAAATCATTTTCTTCTGTGACTTCCCCGATACTGCACCTGTACCTTTTAACCCGAAACTATTATTTAGGCTCCTTTTTCAGTAAGTCAGGAATTATCCCTCACCTTATCCTACCTCCTCCAGGAAGCTTCTTGTCCTTTCCTTTCTCGGAATTCTATCTCACTAGTCGGTCTTCGTAGTCCCTTGGAGCCCTGGAGGCCTTTCTTCCTGTCTCCTGTGCCTCCCTTTCTTCTCCACTGTCTAGTCTCCTACTGTTGCATGGCTTTCTCTAAAGTCAAAAATGATCTATTTTCCAAAGTTCACAATCTATTTTGAGCCTCCCTCAACCTAACGTCTCTGAGACATCCATACCATTGACTGTATTTTCTTTCTAAAGCACTCTTCTTTTTCAAACCCTAAACTTCCCTTTTCTACTCTTCTCTTCTCCTCTAATTATTTCCAGTCTCCTAACCTCTTTATCCAGTTTCTGGGGCTTCTCACAGTTCTAACCTAATCCCTCACTATATATCTCTAGGTACTAGGAACTATGTGTAGTTTGGAAAATGGAAAAGAACATTAACTTTTGGAATGCTAGAATTCTGTATTTCTCTAAATAGTTCTTGAAATATCTATTGTTGGATCAGTAGCATTCTAAATATAGAAGAAATTTTAGAAGTTATTTTTAAAGTTATGTTTTCATTGACAATTAACAATTGTGTATATCTACAAGCTACATTGTGATTTTATACTATAGGCATGTGATATAGAAGATGATTAACAGATCTACCACCTAATATACTTATCATTGCTGGATTAAAGTTGCAATCCTGTATTTTTGACAACTGAAAATCAATGAACAGAGATGCAACAACTACATATAAACATCTTAAAAATTATGTAAGGTAGGATTCATTCATTTGCCACTGACAACATTAAATACTACTTTAGTGTAGTTAGTAAATAGGACCACAAAATTGTCTCCTCTTTTATGATAAAAGGACACAGAGCCAGCAGATAAATATCCTCATCCTTCCTTCTTTTTCCTTGAATTGAGACACAGAAGAAGTTGTAAGGAAAACATGCTTTTAATCATTCTTTATGTTATAATTAGCCATGGGATAAAGACTCCTTTTTGCCTTTTTTCTTAGGTTGCACAGTTGTCATCTGCAATAGAAACTATTTAAATTAAATCTACCTTTGCGAGTTTGTTAGAATATTTTAAACATGTCATTCTCCTAGTTAAAAAATAACAGAGGAAAATTATCTGAAGAATCATAGTAAGAAAAACATTTCACAGATGAATTAGACTGTTTCTTTTCTTTTTGCTGAAATATTTACATGCTTGCAATTACAAGTCAGGCACCTGCATTCTCAAGCATTTCTTGCACCAATAAAATAGCCTAAAGGAAGTAAGCAGATAAGAAATTAAAAATTGGCTTTGTACTAGATTTAGACTCTGTCATCTCTGTTCAATAGCCATTCCTAGCCGAAAACATGCAATAACAAAACCTTCATGTTCCAGTCTGAATGAACCACATTGAGCCAGGCATACTATGATGAAAACTCTTTTTTTCTGGTCCATTAGAATATAGTTCCAAATGGCCTGGAAAATTTTGAATGCCATTTTCTATCCCTGGTTTTCCATCTGAAAATTATTAGAACATATCTCTTACTCTTTTAAGTTTCAATTTTTATACAAAATACTTATTTTATTATATAACTGTCCTTAGGCAGAAAGAAAGCAAGAAAATCTTTTTCTTGGTCCTTCCTAAATTCCAGTGTGAAAATCATCAAAATCCACAATACATATAAAATACTGCCCTAAGAATTCATGTAATGACTAAAGTGCTATGAATTCAATGAAAGAAAAGTTTGAGTTATAAATATATTTGACATGATTCATCTGATACACTGAAGGAGAAATGAGAGAATAATTCATGACATATTTATGCTAGCCTCTAGCCACCCAAAAGGTAGTATGAAATAAACTTCTGCACTATTTCTATTTTGGATTCCAAGCTAAAAATTCACTTGATGTGAGACAGGTTAATCTTCAGCACAACTTTACTTTTAGTCTGTCTCTCAAGGAATAGACATGACACTGAACATTAACTCCCAAAGGACAGCCAAAACTGGATAAATATAATATTTACCAAGATTTTTCAAACAGTATGCAGAAACATACACACATTAAGGCCATCGTATTTTTTAACAAAGCAATGTGGTAGGAATAGGATGATCTTTTCAATAAATACTCTTTGGTTAACTGGGTAACTATAGAAGAAAAATGTACTTTGACTCATCTCAAGGACTAATAATATTAATTTTAAATAAATCATGATTTGGTATATGAAAGATAATACAGATTTTAGAAAAGGATATGTAGAAATCTTCATAATTTGGACTAGACAAGATTTGCAAAATAGACATAAGGAAAAGATTTATAAATTATATTAAAGAAATTATACTTTTCAAAAGATCCAAGTCAGAGATAAGTAGGTACCTCACAGAGGGGGAGAAATATATATTGATTCATATACATATGAGTGAGAAAGGGGTAGAAAGGGAGGAAGAGAGATAGACAGACAGACAGACTCACAATATCTGGAAATACTGAGATCAATAAATCCCTAGGAAAAAGACTGACTCCACTGGCATAAAATAGGAACGCCTTGAGTAACCACTCCACAAAGAGGACATCTATCACATGCCCATAAACATCTGCAAAGCACTTAACCTCCTCACTACCTTATACGGCAACACCCACCTGTCTTCTCTCCCTTTGCCATGTAACTTGGAGGAAGTGACTGACTTTGAATCTGAGCTAGGCTACATGACTCACTTAAACCAAGGGGATATTAGCAAATGTCACGCACACAAAGGTTTGTGAAGTACAGTACTGGCACAGTGAAGTTCATTTGCTTTGGCATTGATTTATTTCTATGGGACTGCTTCAAAGAGACGTGAAAAACAGAGATGTGCAATCCCAGTCAACCCAGCTGTATCCAGTCTGGATCATCCAGTGGACATACTCCGTCAAGGAAGTTGTTCCAGCCACAAAAGAACATCAGAGCTGTTGAAACTGCCCAGCTAACTCCATTCCTGAGGTCCATTCTATTTGCCCTGTAATGCCACTGGTGTTCCATGTTTACTTGTTATGATGCATTATTGTGGCAATGTATAAATGATACAATTAGTCATGAGAAAGATGGAAACAAAACTATCACATGTGCTTTAAAGTTGCTAAAATAAAAAAAAAAAAAAAGGAAAATCCCAAGGGCCAGCATGAATTTAGAGCAGACAGACTTCCACACATTGCTGGTGAAGTCACTTTAGACAGCTGTTTACAGTATTTTTCACAGGTCAACCTATGCACAACTTGTGGCCAGCAGTTCCATTTGTAGGTATATAACAGAGACATATGTACAAGTGTGCTCACTTCAGGCATAGGATAAAATGTAGAGCTGGGGATTTAGCTCAGTGGCCTAAGTGCCTGCCTGTCAAGTGAAAAGTCATGAGTTTGATCCCCAGCACCGAAAAAAAGAAGAAGAAGAAGAAGAAGAAGAAGAAGAAGAAGAAGAAGAAGAAGAAGAAGAAGAAGAAGAAGGAAAAATGTTTACAGAACTGCTGTTATCAAAAGTTTAGGAATTATGCAAATGTTCATCAACAGTAGAATGAATTAATAAATTGTGATGTAATATGGTGGAATACCACATACCAGTGGAATGCACTAGAATGCTGATACTCTCTGATACAGATAAAATTCATACACGTCATGTTGAACAAAAGAAGGCTGACATATTTACCATATGTTTGTATTTGCATAAAAAGAATAAATCAGAGAATGGTACCTAGCGTTGTAAGAAGTCAGCAGGGTGGTTATTCTTAAGTGGGAAGAGGTTAGTGGAAGTGGCACTCGGTGATATCTATACTCTGTTTCTTACCTGGCTACTGGCTGTGTTGCTGGGTTTGAACTGAATGCTTGTGACATATGCATGTTTCTGTATGTACAATACACTCCAGTAGAAAGATTGAAGGGCTAGCAAAGGTTTACATCCAAGATGGGTGGGGCAGTAAAAATAGATACTAGAGATGCTTCTAGAGTTCAATTGCATTTAACAGCGAAGTTAAGACAGCAGCAGTTTCACCACAGTAAGGTGAGACTCTGCCTTGTGCAAGTGAAATGCAGAGAAGCCAGTACTACATTTCTCTCCACTGCTGCTGCACTGAACCTGAGTGCCCAAGTCCCAGAGCACTGCTCCATGCTTCAATGTCCAGGAAGGAAGAGGGGCCCTAAGAAAGAGCTCGTGTTCTCCTGTGTGGAAGCCTCCAGAAAGATGCAAGTCTTGCACGCACATCCCATTAGAAAAGGAGACAGGGAAAGGTAGGCTATTTTTGCAAGGATTACTGTTAGAAAATAGCTTATATTTCTAAGAAAGGACAGAATGAACACTAGGAGCCAACAGTAAGTGTGGACATGACCTTCCACTAAAAGTGCTCACTGCTATTGTGCCCTTTAACTCTGCCAACCCTAGGAACTGACATTCCCTACTGAGCAGCAGCTGGCAAGCCTTTAGTAAGGGTCAGCTGGTTAACATTTTAGGCTTTGCTGACACAACTGTCTCTGCTGCGGCTACTCACTACTATGGGACAGAAGCAGCCGTAGACAATCTGTGCATGAGTGTGCCTTTAATTCAATGACATTCTATTTCCAAAATCAAGTGAAAGCCAACTTTTCTCCAAGGACTACAGAGACCTCACCCTCAGGACTGGAGTTCCAGACAATGAGGAAGTCCCCAAAGAGCAGAGATGTGACCTGCCTTGTTCTCCACTATACTCTCAGCTCCTAAAATATAGTCATTTATTAAAGGTATTGATAGAAAGGCCTTCTTTTCAGTGTTATAATTTTTATGCTAAGTGTGGTCAGAGAAAGAAAAGGAGTTAAGCTGAATTTCAGCAAGAGGTGATACAACATTCTAGGTGAATAAAGAAATAAAGGAAGGGCAGTGTGTGTGTGTGTGTGTGTGTGTGTGTGTGTGTGTGTGTGTGTGTGTTTAGTGTTGAGAGGGACAGAACTGAAAGAATAAAAAATGAAAAATGTATAAGGCTAGTGTTCTGACTTATATCTAGATGTAGCCGCCAAGCTCAGCATGGCTGAGACAGGAAGACTGCCTCAAGTTTGAAAGCAGTCAGGGCTACATAGTGAGTTTCAAGGTCAGCATGTATTACAGTGTGAGACTCTGTCCCAAAGAAAAAAAAATGGATGTATCCCTAAATTATGATGTGCTCATAGGTGGGGCTTTTGGGAGATGAGTGGATTGTGGTTATGTGATACTGGATTAGTCCTCTGATTGGTTCTGAGTGTGGATGGTTCTGAGTGTGGATGATGGACTCACTGAATAGGGAAAATTCGCCCTGGTGTGGGTGGCACCAACGAATATTCTCGTAGTCTGGATGGAATAAAGAGGGAAAGGAGAAAGAAGGTGTATTGCTTCCTGCCTTCCATGCCATGAACTGGTTCTCGTCTGCCAAGCAGCCCTGCCTTGGAGCCAGCTGACTATGAACTAAAACCTCTATAGACTGTGAGCTAAATAAACTTTCCCCCCTTTAACTTGTGGGTTTGAGTATTGTACCCCAGTGACAAAAGTAATTAAGAGACCTAGTGTGGTCCTGAGGTCTTTCTAGTTAGTAAACAAGCCATTCTCAGTCTTCTCCAGCGTCTATATTCTTTTGAATCCTTTTCATGTAGGGAAGCGGTAACGGGGCTAGAAAGGTGATTCTCACAACAAGGGGATCTAACCAAGCCTGGAGAACCAGTGTTTCTTCAAGTTGAGTTATCCTTTCATTTTGGGGTCAACACCCACATTCCAATCATCCTTCTCTTTCTGAAAATTGGTCAGAGAAACTCTGTGCTCCTTCTCCTGGCATTCCACAAATAGAACAGAGCAAGATATTAATGAAGAATGAAAACAGTTTTCCATTGATTTTGTTTTCAGAAATACAGTTGGAACAGCTTGTGCCAGCATAGTACTATATCAAAGAAACCATAATCCAAAAGACTAACTCCTTTTAAATGATAACCAACTGCATTTCTATTTTCATAGAATTACTTTATTTCCGTAAAAAACAGAATTTCCATTTTTCCAATCAAGGAGCTGAATTTCTAAAGCTTCCTGTGGTCTATTTACATTTCCTACAGTAACCTTCTTAGGCAAGAGACCAAGGAAAATATGAAACTTTTTTTTCTATTTTATTTTCCCTTTTTAAAGGAGTCTCTATGTTTTCCTGGCCCTATTAAGGGTTCAGAAATAACAACTTTCAAATAAAAGTTAGTACCAGATTAGCAGATGTCTCTTCACTACAAAAATTATTGGCAGTTTTCAGTTCTATCATTGTCTCTAGTTATGTGTTGAGTTTTGAATAACAGCATTATTTTGTCTTTTTTTCTGGAGAGCAATTAGGAAGACAAAATTATTAGATGAATGGACACATCTTTGAACTGAAGAACAGAGTGCTTTAAGAGCCTGGAAGGCACTGCTAAGGAGGGGTGTATTGCTGACTAGTCACACAAGATGAAGGGGTAGGAAATCAAGGATTTGAAGGGATGATATTCCTGATTTGATTATCCTATGCTCTCCCATTATTTGACCAATACTGGCAGAGGGAAAGAGAAAGGCCTTTTGGTCCTGATGCTGTACACCCAGAAGTCATCCACAGACTCCCTGCTTTAAACAGTGGCCTTGTTCTGTTGCTCTCCAAGGAATGTGCGAAAGTCAAGAAGTCCCCAAAATAATTTATTTGATGAAGTTCAAGTAGCTCTACCAGGTGGACCAGAGTTGGAACTGGCAGGAGCTGTGACCAGCAGCCAGCTGTGTCAACTGTGGGATCCGGCATTATCTGATCATATCAGAGCTGCACATTGTTCATTCGTGATTTCCATCTACATCTAGCAAGAGAGCCCTGGGATGGTTGACAGCACTTTCAAACTCGGGAGCTAACACTGTTAATGGGGAAGGTTTTCTCTCTACTAGAGCAAACTGCAACTGGCATCCTACTCCCAGACCTTCTTGGCTCCCTCCGCTGTTCCTGCCCCTCCAGATAGAATTACTCACCTATGTGGGAAATGCAGAATAAAACAGTAAGTATATCCTTGTCTTCTTTCTTTTGAATGCAAACTGCCTGCCAAGAGCATGAGTTCTAGGTGGATAAGAATCCCTCAGTTTTGGGGTGCAGTATTAAGAAGTTCTCTTGCCTGCAGTTCAGCCAATAACCTCCAATCTGGCTTTTAATAAACATAAAATTACATTGTTGGTTTCTCGATGCAAATTTTTTTGTTTGTTTGTTTGTTTATTTTATTGCTCAGTTGGTCAAGACTTTGGATGGGAAGAAGGCATGCCATCGTAACATACCCCTTCCCCAGAACCTCAGTATTTAGTAATGCAGTAGACCACGAATTTCAAGGAGGACGACAAGGACAAGGACAAGCATGAAGACGAGGACAAGGATGAGGGGGAGGAAGAGACAGGGCATTGACTTTGGACTAAAAACAAAATAAAACAATGCTTAGAGGGGCTTGATGAAGCCAGGATGCGTGCTTTCAGCCTCAGAGTTTAATAAGTGACATACAAATCTTTGACCTTGATTATTTTCTTTAGTTCTTTTAGATTCACTTCCACAAAAGCATCTATGTTCCAGCTGTTCATCCTGATAGGAGGGCTAGTGAACCATAGTCTATGAACCAAATGTAGCCTACAACATGTTTTTGTTTTGGAAAGAAAAGAAGTTTTTATGAGGACACAGCTGTTAAAAGGTAAACTGAGGCAAAATTTTTAAAGAGTTTATTCAAGTGAACCATGATTCACAGATTGGGCAGCTCAGCCATGGGGTGGTTTGGGTGCTCTAAATTGGAGAAGCATAAGGACCAGGCTTTTATAGAGTGAGCGTGGAAGGAATACAAAGAAAATACCTGTTTTCATTAACAAAGTTGCCTTATTTGGTCTGTCTCTCTATAAAGTTGCTTATTATATAACTATACATCTGCTCACTGCTTTCAGTTGGTTGGTCTTCTTTTCCTTTCTTTTTTTCCTTTTCTTTTCTAAAATAAGCATTTACAAGAAATAGCTCCAGTTAACGTTCTCTTATGTTTGCAAATTAAGCAAGGCTAAGGTCACTTATGACCCCTAGATTGCTAAGTTTGTGATGAGATTTTTCAGGGTGGTCTTCGTGTTAGCTCAGTTTAACACAGCCAAGTCCTTTCTTGGCATGTATGTTCATCATATTTCCATGCTGCCACATCAGAGCTGAGTAGCTGTGGCAGAACCCAGGCAACCTGTGCACGATGGGACTGCCTCCTGCTGATGTGTGGCTACATCCATGGGCCACTGGAACAATTTTGGTTTGGAAATTTGTAGTATTGACCTTATCATGGGCCAAGGAAGAACTGACCAGAAATTGGGCGGCTTGTATGACTTAGATTGCCATGTGACAATTACATTTGTGAGTCTTGGAGATCTACATTGAAGCTTTACTCACAGGAAATAAATGACTTTTCTATAGAACAAAGCATGTGAAACAAACACAGCCTCTGCCATATATTCTGCAGGTATGACCTGTACTGGGCCAGAGCAGAAAGAAAGCTGCATGAAATCTCTTTTCAGTCAAAATCCCAAAGACCATGAAAGCAAGTTGGTAAATGGGATGTTTTCACTTTGAGAAGACAGAGAAAACTGCAGTTAACTGTATGAACAGACTTTAGTATTTTAAGAAATATTTTTTCTCTAAAAGCAGAATAAAACACATAGCTAAATTACCATTTAATTTATATACTTTTCAAATCATGGTCAGAAAAGCAGGGGAAGGTTTTAGTGGTTCCAGGTGAGGAAAGTCTTCCAAGGAAACTTGATGGAAGGACAGCAGAATTAAAATTTTATGTGTGGGGGGTGTAGGAAAAGAGTGAAAGCATCCATGGGACTCCTGATTGGAGACTCCAGAGGTGAGGCAACTGTACTTGTAAAAATCACGGTTCAAATACCCAAGCATCTCATGTGCACAACTCCTTGGGTAAGATGATGCCTGTACCTGGCCAGTGTGGAAGCAGGTGAAATAATTCAGGGTATGCCATAGAGCGGAGAAGAATGACTCTCTAGATTGTGGCACTTCAAGCCAAAAGAGTTTGAGTAGATTTTCAGCACACACATATGAAAAAAATTTTCTACATTCTCTAAGACTTAGTTTCCTCATTTAAATGGGAAAATACGTACCCACAGGGGTTTTATCAAGATTAAAAACAAAGATATATAAAATGCCTTGTGTCATATTTAGCATATCCAAGATATTCAGTATTTCTAATTTTAATTTCCCTCACATATTCTTTAATAAATGGAGATAAAAGAAAGTAATAGACACAAATTTGAATTATATGCAGAATGTGTCCAAAAGGTCATTGTCCTCTTTCTATCCCAAAGCCTTTTATTAAGAGCAGAAAAACATGAAGCTTTAAAAGTTACAACTACCACAAATACTAAATTTCATAGCTTTTCCAAATTTTCCAATAAATTTTTTAAAATTATGAACTTAAACAAAACACAAAGTGATGACAGAAATTTAAACAAAAAACAAGAAAACATCATGGGCCACAGTGAAGAAAGATTTTCCACTGAATGAATCATACAAGAGAATGCAATAAAATTCATGCTCTTGGATTTCAGAGCATACGGTCCACCCTCTGAATCAGAAGTAAACACAGCCCCAAAGAAAGTAACAAAACTTTGCCTAAGCCTTAAGTGCAGTGGTGTGTGCTCTTCTAGAGGACAATTCTCAAGAACTGAGGGTCTTGTCTCTCATCCCTCAGATCAATAACTTTTTTTCTCCTCCATCTAGAAACCAGCATTCCTGGCTATCAAGATAAGTATTGATGGTGCACACAGGTACAGAGAGTTTATGTCCTAGGACAAATCAATCACTGAAGGAAAAACATTGCAAGAAGAAGCATGAAGAGAAAGCATAGCTGGGAGAAGTGCAGGATAAAGACTTGCAAGTGCTATTGTTCAAAGGAACAGCTAAAGCCACAGAACCAGACACTGTTCAGGGAAAACTTTCACCTAAGACATGCAGATTTGCAGCATGCAAAAGCCCTGAGCAGTGGTGAAAGCCAGCTTAGTGTCAGGAGTTGGACTGGGTGCAGCTGAGGGAGCATCTGGCATGGATAGGAGCAGGGAAGAGGTTGAGAGCACCTATGTGCTCTAAGAACAAAGTCTGCACCTGGAGAGATCACTTCCTGATAAAGAATGGTCACAGAAAGGAAGTAAAGCTTAGCAAAATACCACAATATAAGGAAAAGTACTCAATGTGTAATGACACTGCTCAAAACTTAGTGGTTTAAACCAGCACATGTTTATTATCTCACAGTGTCTAAGGGCTGGGAGTCTGGGCTCACCTGGGTGGGCCCTTCTGCTCTGTCTCAAAAAGCTGCAATCAAGGCACCAGCCAGCATTATACTCTGATCTGAGGATGGGCTAGGGGTAAATTCCATTTCTATACTCATTCAGATGGTTCAGAATTAATTTATTTGTGGTTATAGGGCTAAGAGCTTCCAATTGGTTCTCTTGAGCTAAGACCACTCTTAGCTTTCAGCAGCTATGATCATAGATGACATAATTAGGTAATCACACTTCTTCTTGGTGACAATCAGGTAATCACAAGTACTTGGTGACATGTACGTAATGACACATATGTCACCAAGTACTTTCCTCACCTTTGCCACATGGTATAGTTTGGAAATAAATTATAGTTTGCATTGTTCAAGGGCAAAAATCACATAAAGGTATGAACATCAGAATATAGGGATAGGCTGGGTGTGGTGGCACAGGCTTGTAATCCTAGCACTTGGGAGGCTGGGGCAGGAGGATCATTGTGAATTTGAGACCAGCCTGGGATACAAAGTGAGTTCAAGGCCAACCTGAGCTGAATAGCAAGACTCTGTCTCAAAAAACAAAAATAAAAACAAGCAAAAAACAGAATGTAGGGATAATGGGGAACCCCTTAAGGGTCACTGTGCTACCACATGTCTTCAGGATCTCCATGACTCTGTTCCTGTCACCTGCAAAGTAGATTCAGCTTTCCCATGTCCTCCCAAAGTCTCATCTCATTGCCAATCTGCTCAAGCTCCAGGATCCTGTATGCCAAAGCAGGTCACCGAGTCAATGGCAATCTTCAAGTAGAAATCTTCTCCATCTGTGGCTTTGTGAGATGAAACAGACAAGCAACTCATTTCTCTAAACCCTGAGCATTTAGAGGTCGAGCAAAAAAAGTGTATGTGCTATAGACATCCTTGTTCTATAGAATTAAAACAAACAAACAAACAAACAAAGCGATCACTGTTCCAACCAGTCTGAAATCACCCGGATAACTATCAAGAGTTCCTTGATTAAATTTCAAAAGTGAGAAAGACTTCCTGTGTAGCTCTTGGCTCCCTCTTCTAGACATTTCATTCTGCCCTCTAAGTTATCCTTGCTTCTCCATGAAAGGTGGCATGAATTTAAACCTGGGAAGTTTTTATAGAATGTTTCCTGCTGGTAGACTTGATTGGACCCTAGGAGCCTCCTTTCCTCATTTATTCTTTGTCTCTCTCTCTGTCTCTGTTTCTCTGTATTTCTATATCCATCTCCATCTCCAGCTACAACTACATTTCCAGCTCCAGCTCCAGTCCCTGGAAAACAAGATCCCACCTTGGAGAATCTCACATGAGAGGAATATAGTTATACATGAAGACTAGGAACTCAGGGTGACATCTGGGTAACAACCAGAAGAAATGGAGGCCTCAATCCTACAGTCACAAGATTTGGCCAACAGTAGTTTGAAAGCTTACCTTCTTTGAGGTCAGATGAGAGTATAATCTTTATTGATGGTCTGATTGCAACAATGTGAAACATGAAGCAGGAAACCTATCTCAACTGTACCTGCTTTCATGACTCTCAGAAAATGTGAAATAATAAATGGTATTGTTTTAAGACATTAATGTTATAACATTACACAAAAGTGAAAAACTGATACAGATATTATAAATAAATATTTAACCATTATATATGAATAATCTTGTCTCATCTGTATCCCATATCCACTTTTTCCATGGTAATTGATTATTTTGAAACAAATGTTAAATATCATATCATTTTATTCATATATATTTCAACACATGTCTCTAAAATATGCACTCTCTGGTAAAACATAACAGCATGCCATTACTATACCTAAATTATGGAATACCAACTTTAATGTCATCAAATATCCAGGCTGCTGTTGATATGGTCTAGGGGCTTGGACACTGCTTTCACTGGCAGCATACCTTGGCATCATCTACTTGACACTGGTTTTACTGGAATGCAGAATGCAAGGTTGGTGAGGTCAAGAAGGCTGCCACCCAGATTTCAAAGGAAGACCTGGGAGGGCAGTCAAAGAGGAATGTACACAAAGCTGTGGGGATGATGTTAAAGATACAGGGGTGACCTTGGGAAGTCAGAGATGCTGAAGTGTGGAATGTCTGCCAAGGAAAGCCACAGTCTGTGAATGGTGTCAGTCCGAGAGAGGCCATGTGGGCTGCAACAAAAAAGATCACAGGAGTAGGGCCACCTGAACCCTCTGGAAATCACATTCCACAACCATGTGCACTGGAGGCTGGATATGAGCTTCATCTTGCTTTGATCTGATTCTTTTCTATCATCTGATTCCACCCTTTTGGAATGGGAAAGTTTACCCTGTGGCTTGTACCTTGGGGTTATGTAATGGTTTCAATTACTTCTCTCATTGCTCAGACAAAATATTCTAAACCCAAAGTTAAATGAGCAAAGGTTTATTTTAGAGCACAGTTTGCAGAGCTTTCAGCCCATAGTCAGCTGGCTCCAAGGTAGGTTGTCATGGCAGAGGGGCATGAAAGAGAAAAAAGTCCACAGCAGAGTAGACAGGATGCAGCAAGCATCTCCTTTTATATTCTGTGCTTTTTGTTTTCCATCCAGGCTATCAATCTATTGATTGGTGCCACCCATCCCCAGGGTGGGGCTTTCATTATCTACACCCAAAACTATTTATTTATTACACCAATTTATTTATTACACAGTATCTCAGTATCATACACTGTAAATCTAGCCACCTCTGAAAAAGTCCCACCCTAGGAGCCTGTGAGGTTTTGGGGGGCTATCTGATACATGCCACAGTAGTAATTTTAAAAAATATTTTTACAGATGTGTTTATCTTGATTCTTCTCAGAAAGACTTGAACTTTTGGAAAATGCTGGAACTGTTGAGACTTTGAGGAAAGGATTATTGCATTTCAAATTGTATGTAAGATACTTGTATTATGGTACGTGGAATTATGAACTTGCTCTCACCTTTATTTAGAGTTTAAGTACAGTTTAAGAAGATATATTTGGGTGTGAAGCTAACAAGGTATGGATTGTGTCTATGAATCATGAAATGTTCATTAGATTAGGAAATACCTAGCAGATCAGTGAAGCATGCCTCTAGGGATACCTGGGTATGCCACAGAGGTGTGGCCTTGGGTACTATATATGGTCTCTCACCTGTTCCTCTCTGACTTTTTTCCCTTACTCCACTTCCTGGCCACTATGAACTGAATAGTTTTGCTTAACCGTGTCCTTCTGCTAGGACATTCTTGCCTTGGAGCTAGTCAACCATGGGCTAAATTCTTCAAAATTGTGAGCCAAATTGAGCCTCTTCTTTACACTATGAGTGCTGGGAGTTTTGTTCCAGTGATAGAAAGGCTGACTAATACATACCTACCATGGTGTGCAGACTTGCATCATCTAAAATAATGAAGCCAATCAACCACAGACTGGAATTCAAACCCATGATCCCAGATAAGCCTTATCTATTTATAATTTAATTATCTCAGATTTTTTACTTTAGTAACTTAAAGCTAACACAGGGAGTTTTGATGGGCTAAAGAATACCATGCATTAGGAATCATAGAAAGAGGAAGAAGGAAGAGAGAACATTTGAGGAAAAAATGACCAAAACATTCCATATTCGGTGAAAATATTAATATAAGCATTAAAATATACCATAGACCCAAAGCAGGATAAGTGCCAAGAACCACTCCTAAATATATCACAGTCAAATTTTTAAAAGCCAAAGATGAGAAGAAAATCACTAAGGTAGGAAAAGAAAACAAAAAAGCATTGTGTAGAAGTAATTAGAAAGTCTGAATGCAAAATTAATCTTTTTCAATATTAAAGGAGAATAGGGAGTCAACAGAAGACAGTAATAAGTAGAGGAAAAGTGTGTGGCTGAATGAGAGACATTCCAAAAAAGAATTATTTTTAGCCTCAGAATTGTTTTAGTTTTTTTAATGTAGAAAATAATAGTAATTGTTTCACATATGTAGAATGTGAGAGAACAATCTACCACATCAAAGACCAAAGGAAAAACCTGATCCTGGTTTCAGTCAGGTGAACAAAGGAGTAAAGACACTCAGAAAAAATGCTGAACATGGATATCACATGTTTAGATGAAAATAAGAGAGATGGTGTACAAAAGAGGGAAAAGGGCAAACTTAAGAATCACATGTTTCAGAAGGGAGATAGGCATAGAACAACATCCAATAAAAACTACTAAGAGATAATGTTGTAGTCATTGGTTTTACAGGAATAATAGAATCAGGACATGGAGTTTATAATATTATTTCAGGATGGTCACACAGAGTTAACACAAGAAAATGCAGGAAATCTATCCACATCACTAAAGACATAGAATATTTAGCCAAGGGCCTGAATCCCACAGCAATGTCCCACACGAGTCCAAATGAAGACCCAGTGCTCATGACAATGCCTCCCACAAGTCCAACTGCAAGTCTAGAGCCCAGTCTCTTTTATGGATCCGTGCTGGGAAGGCCTAAAGGTCAGCGGTGGAAGCCAGAAAGTCTATGCCAGCGGGGTGAAGGAACTGTGCTGATAGGTTGAGGGTTCTATGCTGGAGCCAAGCAGTTACACTCACAACAAAGACCAGGGCTGTCCTGAAAAGCACCACAGCCATCCTCAACGACATGGAGGCCTTGAGCTCCTCCGACAACAAGCACAGTCGAGTACATACCAGGAAGCCAGTGTGACAAGTTCATCCTGGTGACCAAGCAGCACACATCTTCCTCTCTGGAGCCAGGAAGCAATGCTTGATGTGAAGACCAGAGCTCCTCTAGGAGAACTAACAGCTCAAACAGCAACTCATAGGAGAACCCACAATGCCTCAACCCATTAACGGCTTAATGCACTAACATGACGCACTAACGTGAATAGCTTCTCCTTCTCCACATCTCTATTTATGCTGGCAACTTTCCTCAGGTGAGGAAGCCCTGCTGATGTAATTCAGTTGGAGTTAAATTGATCGCCAGTTGTTAATCCATAACAGATAACAATTAAAACAATGCCCTCCATTATGTAAATATCTTAAGTCTACAGATTTAAACA
This sequence comes from Hydrochoerus hydrochaeris, assembly GCA_004027455.1. Lineage (NCBI taxonomy): Eukaryota > Metazoa > Chordata > Mammalia > Rodentia > Hydrochaeridae > Hydrochoerus > Hydrochoerus hydrochaeris. The sequence continues at coordinate 23,309 of PVLA01004388.1, read as the reverse complement.
TTTCCAGAGTTTCATACAAGATTACAGGTAGTGCTAGAAAGTAGATTGAGAGGAGGGAGTAGGTCCCTCACATAGGCACATTTTATAACTCTTCTAATTTAAGGAAACGATACCAAGCAACCTTAAATAGACTTGCAATGCAATTTTTATGTGATTATGTGTTTCCATTGATACTATACCAGTATAGATGTAAAAGGTCCCCTGAAATTCTCATGTGTGCAGAAGATGATTAGATTATGGGAAGCAATATTCTTCACTGGATGTATCCATTCATGGGTTCATGGGTTCAGTAGTGCAGGTACTGGCAGGAGATGGGGGCTGGTTGGAGGGGCTACACTGGCAGCATGACCAGAGGGGTCCATTCTTATCCCCTGCTCCCTCTTTTCTCTTTGCTCCTTGGCCTCCATAGCTTGAGCAGCTCTCCTCTGCCAAGCCCACCTACCATGCCACTTCTGCCGTGGAGCCAGTGGATCACAGACTGACGTCACTGGATAATAAGCCAAAAAAGCCTCTTGGCCTTCCAATCATGGATGTCAAATATTTTGTTCCAGTGATAGGAAAGTGCCTAATATAGTAAAGAAAAATAAATCAAAATCAAGAACAGAAATGTCATATGACAATTGATTCTATGTGATAACTCCTTTTATAATTCCTTTTGTATGGTGATAAACACAGGAGTATTGAAAAACTTTTTATAAAAACAAATGAAATAGAAAATTAGATTTGAAGCTATTTTGCTACAGAAATCTCAATTGCCAAAGTAGTTAGTTTACAATAATGGAACCTAAACATTTGTGAGGAATTCCCACAACAGATTATAAAAAACTTTGCTCATTAATATGAGCCAGGCCTTTCCTATCATGAATAAAGGTGGCCTATCATAATGCTTTACACATATTATTTCAACTATCATCCACTATCATGATAACTTAAACCCTTCAAAATAAACAGAGGTACTACAGAGTGTTTTGTGCTAATATAAATCATAAATTTGTACTAAACTATATTTCTGACCAAAAGTGTTTTATGAATCTTAAATATGTGCCCCACTCTATATTGAAACATTCCATGTTGAAAACAGGTCTGCATTAAAAAATGGAGGTAATCATGAAACCAAATACAACATTAAGAATAAATAATGACTGTGACTGTGATTAATAAGAATAATAATGATAGAGTATTTACTGAACACTTGGTACTGACATTTACTGAAAACATTGATCTGGCACTTTTCTACATTGTTTACTCATGTCATCTCTTTTCATTCAAACAACAGTCCTATGAAGTTGAGGTCATCATTTTATGGAAGAGAAAAAGTCACATAGCTAGAGAGAGGAGATCATCAAATACAAACATGAGAAGTCTGATTCCAGAGATCACCCTCCCTGATATTTACACAAACTTTTTGAAAACAATGCCCAATAACTTCATAATTTGATAAAATGTTGGATTATATACATACTCATTTAGCTCAAGTACAACTACTGACATAATTTAACTGCTTCTACTTTGCATACCAGGCCAAAGGGTCAATGAATTATTATTTATGTAATGAAAGAAAATAAAAGAAACAATTATAGCAAATGAACTAAACTGTCCTCATAAAAGATGAAAGAATTATGCTAGAAACGTTCTGATGTTCGGCTCTGATCCACCTATCCTGTGGCCTAGCAGCATCAAAAGGTATGCAGAGCATAGAAAGTATACTCCAGACCACAATTTCTACTGAGGCATATCTTTCTTCCCCATGGACCAAAGGGCAGCCAGAGAATCCGTGGTAAAGAAGCCCTCTATATTCAAGAAAGATCTGTGGAGCACTGGTATATATCCCTAAAAAAACTTAGAGATCTCCCAAACCTCTGGAGAGTTCTCTGTCTCTGAGTGAGGACCACAGATACTCAGCAGAAAATGTGGGACATTGCTGGCTGAGCTGCAGGCATTCGGTTCACTGGAGAGCAGATTTCTGGGTCTTCCTTTGCTTATCTCATACTCTGTAATAGACCCCAGTGGGTTGCCACGAACCCCAAGGAAATCAAACCATGAGTAAACAAAGGCAAACACTGACACACATAGAGAAGTCCAAAGCTCAAAAACAGAAATAGCAGGTTATCCACACTAGGAAGTCTAAAGAGAAATAACATTGCCACATGAAATAGCTGATAATATTAAAAATAATTACAATTATGCACACTTAGATTTTATTACAAAAAAAATCCTGATTTTTACATTTAAAATTTCCATGAATAAACTAAAAATGGGATGCACATTGAAATATATATGAAAATAGGTCAAGAAGTGTCATTCACCTACATGATAAAATTACAAGACAACAACAAAAGAATTAGTAGAAAAAATGAACAACTTTGAGCTCTTTGAATCTGTACAGTTTTAAATCAGTACATCACAATTTAATATTTAGTCCTTAAGGAAGTGGGTGTTTTTGAATTTCAGGATTCAGAAAGATTCGAATACCTTCTAACAACAATGAAATAGAGTGAAAAGGAGGACAGTCTAAATGAGATTAAAAACTAAAACACAACATGAAAGTAATGTGAGACATGGGCAGCACCACAGCTGTGTCTGACACCCAAAGGCTCAGCTCCTGCTCAGGGAACTCCTCTTTCAGCAGCTCTGCTGACCCCAGTGGGACCTGCCAGGGAGACAGGAGCTCCACCTTGCTTGAGTGAGCATCACGCAAGGACAAGTCTGCTGTTCATCTTGGTACTCTGGCTCATCTCATCCTTGTCCTTATTCCTGGGTCCCCCACCAGCCCCTGCCTGTTGCAGCTCCCCTAGGCCCGCAAATCTGGCTCCTTTTGGACACTGGGGGTGAGCCTCTCTGTGTTGACCACTCTGCTCTATCACCAGCAGCTCATTCTGCTGCTCCAGGACCCGCACCTCGGTCAGGAAGGAGGCAAACTGGCTGTTGAGGGTCTTGGTCTGCACCTTCTGAATGCACACAGCCTGGATGTTGGGGTCCACCTCCAAGTTCAGGGTTTCAGCAGGTTTGTGTTTACCCAGAAGGCCGTGATGCTCCCCATTTCCCCAGCCCACAAAGCCATGCACAGGCAGGCTGCCCGGGAGCCACAGGAGGCCCAGCTGGGAAGGGATCACCTTACAGACTTCTGGTCACCCTCGTGGTGATGGTGGGCCCTGTGGTGACAGTGAAGATTTGAGAAGCAGTCAGGCAGAGCCTGTTAGCCCATGGGGTAAAAACATATTCAAGAAATCAAAGCTAGCTTTATATTACTTAAGAGAAGCTCTCAAATCTAAGTGACATAGAGGAGCAGGAAAATTTGAAGCAATGAAATATATACAAGTGCAAACAAAAAGAGAGCAGGTCTGAATAGTAACAGTGCAAATTGCTTCAAAGAGCAAAGAAAGACTTGTGCAATGGTAAAAGACAAAATTTTAAGGACTGGTCAGAAATCCAAATGTATTCAAAACACAAAATTATTAAGAATGTAAGTTAAAATTCATTCCTGAAGTATTTTTAAATTTGCCTTTTTGATATGTCTAGATCTAACAAACACCATGTAATATATAGTCAATAAATTACATCTGGGTGTATATTTATACCTAAAAATTAGGAATAAAATTTTCACATCCATTAAATCATTGTAAATGCAATAATTACAAGTATCTTACAGTTGGCCACAATTTTTTTAAATAGGCATTTTATAAATCACATTATTCAATCAAAATTACATGAAATTTAATTCAATTAAAGTAGCCTTTTAAAAAGATATTTGAAACTAAAAATACTTCTAAGAGATATGTTCCTAAATAAGATTGAGCTCAAATAACAAACCAAAACTAAAATCACAATCTAACTATAAGTAAAGTTAAAATTCTATAAGTAAAATTAAAATTCTTACTACTTTTGCTAAGATACTAGAAAAAAGACAACATATAAATAAGAAAGCAGTGGAAGAGAACCATCAGTGTTTCCTGAGCTCTGCACCATGTTGGAACTTGGGGCACTGGGAAAACAAGCAGCCAGCTTGCCACTCTGATAAGTGGCTGTGGCCTGACAAGCCGGGGCTGCTCCAGAGCAAGAACCATCAGGGTTTCCTGAGCTCCATGCCATGTTGGAACTTGGGGCACTGGGAAAACAAGCAGCCAGCTCACTGCTCTGGTAAGTGGCTGTGGCCTGACAAACCACAGGCTAAGAATTCAAACATCCATCCCTCCCCCTGTTAGCAAGTGGCAGCCAGAGGTCTGAGTATCTCTTGGGAGGGTGACCATATGCAGTGTGGCAAGTCAGGGGGATTTCCTTCTACCATCTCTTTGAAGGCAAATATTTTTATCACTGTTTTGCTCAGTTCTGATTAATGGTACTGCTCTATTCAATATTCTGTTTTTATAAGTTCAATATTGCCTTCCATTTTTCTCTACCTGATTGAAAGAACAGCTATTGTGAAGAGAACAGGATGTACTATGTGCCTATTGCTGTTTTCCTACTGACCTGCTGTGAGGTTCTGTGCCAATTTCACTGCACTGTCTCAGTTGGCTTTGTTCTGTCTTGCTCTGCTAAATTTTGCTACCTTCAAAAAAAAAAAAAAACAAAAATGATAACAAAATAACAAAAAAACCTCCAAAAATCTCCCAACTCCACCAAAGCTGATCCATGGGGACATGGATGAGGAGAAACTCAAAAACAAAGCAACAGGCTGGTGCTGGCCCTGGCGGAGTTTGGGCCCATCACTCCCAGCAGCTGGGTGCCAGCCCAGCCCCCTAGAAGACTGGACTAGGCTCCAGAGGTTTCCAGGCTTGATGGGATTGTGCCCAGTGACCTTCAATCAACCAGGGGAGCCAGGCCTGCTCCACAAGAGGAGCCAGGCCCATTCTGCCACAAGGTGTGTTTCAGCTCACTGTTGCTGGTCCAGGAAGAGTTGGGGACCATTGCTCCTGGTGGCTGGGTGACCTCCCAGGCCCCTAGGACACTAGACTAGGCTCCAGAGGTTTCCAGACTTGAGTAGACTGCGCCCAGTGACCTTCATTCAACCAGGGGAGCCAGGCCCATGCCACAAGGAGAGCCAGGCCCACGCTGCAAGGGGAGCCAAGGTCATGGGAGTCCCAGGAGCTAAGGGCACAGGAGGTGATTTCCAATATGTCCAGGCAAAGCTTTGGAACATTGCTGGAAATACAGAAATATAGGAAAATAACAAAACAAAAAACCAAAATGCAATCTCAAAACTCCAGCCCATCCCAAGAAAGCCTAGCAGCCATGTACATAGAAGAAAATACTAGTCATACACCTGAAATGCCTGAAATGATATCAACTGAAATAAAGAAGCAAGTACAGGAAACTATGAAGGAACTCAAAACAGAAATAACCTCCCAGGTAAAAGAAGAAATGATAAAAGTAGTGAAAGAAATATCAAATGCATCTAAAGAAGATGCAGGGCTAGGGATTTAGCTCAGCAGCATAAGCACCTGCCTTGCAAGCACACAGTTGTGAGTTTGATCCCCAGTAGCAATAAAATAATAATAATAAATATTTAAAAAATAAAAAGACACAGCTAAAAAATAGAGGAACAAAGCAAAAACATAGAATCCCTGAATGAACAGTATAAGAAACAAAAAGAATACATGAAGCAGATTCAAAGAGATATACAGGAAATCAAAAATTCTACTGAAAGTTGACAAAATCACCTCAACAAAACTGAAGATAGAATTTCAGACCTCGAAGATAAGATTGCAGCTAGTGAACAGGAAAGGAAAGATCTTTTAAAAATAACAAGGAATCAGGAAATACCTATTCAACAGCTGCAAGAAGATGCAAAGAAAAACAACATAAGATTAATAGGGATAATTGAAAAAGAAAGGACAACACAAATGATATCAAGAGGCTGTTTACAGAAGTAATGGCTAAAAACTTCCCAAACATGAGTATGGAAACTGACATACAGATTAGTGAATCATATAGAACTCCAAATAGCCATAACCAAAACAAAACTACACCCAGACATATAATAATCACCATCCCAGAAATCCAACATAAGAACAGAATATTAAAGCTGTTAGAGAGAAAAGACAGATCACATATAAAGGAAAACCTATCAGAATCATAGAAGACTTCTCAACACAAACAATGAAGTCAAGAAGAGCATGGAGTGAAGTATTTCAGATCCTAAAGGAAAACAACTTCCAACCCAGACTGATGTACCCTGAAAAACTGTCCTTCAAAATGGATGGAGAAATAAGATACTTCCATGACAAAGAACAGCTGAAGAACTTCATGATCACCAAACCAACCCCACAAAGAATACTGAAAGACATTCCAGATACACATAGATAAAAAACCACTAAGCAAGACAGACAATTAAACAGAATGGGAAGGTAAAGATACAACCGCAGAAAGATAATAGGTCAATAATAAACCAATATATAACAGTTATAACCATTAATGTAAACAGCCTCAATTCACCAATTAAAAGAAACAGACTGGCAGAATGGATCAAGAAACAATGTCCAACCATACACTGTCTACAAGAAACCCATCTAACCCAAAAGGAAACTCATAAACTGAAAGCCAAAGGATGGAAAACAATACTCCATGCACAGGAACTCAAAAAAAAGTGGGGTAGCTATTCTGTTTGCAGACAATGTAAACTTCAAACCAAGAATGATCCAAAGAGATAAAAAAAGTCACTACATACTAGTTAGGGGAAAACTTCAAGAGGAAGAGATAACAATCTTAAATATATATGCACCAAATTCCAGAGCACCCAGCTACACAAAGCAAGTATTAACAGAAATGAAAAATCAAATAAGCAATAAAGCAATTATAACAGGAGATCTTAACACACCATTGACACAAAGGTATAGATCAACTAGACAGAAACTCAGCAAAGAAACAACAGAATTGAATCACACCTGTAAACAAATGGACTTGATAGATGTGTACAGAGTGTTCCATTCAACATCAGAATATACATTCTTCTCAGCAGTACATGGGACATTCTCTAAAATAGAACATATACTACCCCACAGAAAATACTTATGTAAATGCAAAAGAATTTAAATTATCCCATGCATGTTATAGGATCATATTGCCATGAAACTAGAAATTAATGATAAAAGAAACTGCAAAAACCCCACAAACACACTGAAATTTAATAATACACTCTTGAGCAATCAGTGGCTAACAGAGGAAATTAAAGAAGAAATTAGCCCTCCCAGTAGGGGCCTTTGGCCTGAGCTGGAAGGAAAACCAGCAGCCCCAGAGCTCCGACCATGGAGGGATTCAAGGTGCAGCACAGAAAGGCAATTTGCCCACCCTCTCAGTGAGCTGCCCATGCCTGAGTTGGGAAGAGAACCAGCAGCCCCAGAGCTCTGACCATGGAGGGACTCAAGGGCAGCACACAAAGGCAGTTTGCCTGCACTACCAGTAGGGGCCCCTGGCCTGAGCTGGGAGGAGAACCAGCAGCCTCAGAGCTCTGACCATGGAGGGACTCAAGCCACATCCTTCACAGTAGCATCCAAAAAAAAAAAAAAAAGAAATAGGAATTAATCTAACAAAAGAAGTAAAAGAGCTATATAGGGAAAATTATAATACCCTAAAAAAAGAAATCAAAGAGCACCTCAGAAAATGGAAAGACAGCCCTTGTTCATAGATAGGAGGAATAAGTATTGTGAAAATGGCCATTCTCCCAAAATTGTTATACAGATTCAATGCAATCCCAATCAAAATACCACTTGCATACATCATAGATCTAGAGAAATCACTCCTAAAATTCACCTGGAACCAGAAGAGACTTAGAATAGCAAAGGCAATTCTAAGCAGCAAAGGCAAGGCAGGAGGCATCACAATCCCTAACTTGAAGTTATGCTACAAAGCTACTGTAATAAAATCAGCATGGTACCAAAATAAAAAGAGATCTGAAGATCAATGGAATAGATTAGAAGATACAACCACAACTACAAACACACTCAACCACCTCATCTTTGATAAAGGGGCCAAACATGTTCACTGGAAGAACAATAGTCTCTTTAATAAATGGTGCTGGAAAAACTGGCTATCCATACGCTGAAAACTAAAACTAGAAACTAAACTAAGATCTAAATGGATCTAAGATCTAAATATTAAAGCAGAAACACTAAATCTGAGGCCGGAGATTTAGCTCAGTGGCATAAGTGCCTGCCTGGCAAGTGCGAGGTCATGAGTTCGATCCCCGGTTCTGCAAAAAACAAAAAAAAAGAAAAGAAAAGAAAAAAAGAAACACTAAATCTGTTAAAAGAAAAAGCAGGTAAAAATCTTGAAGACACAGGGGTAGGTAGAGATTTCATGAACAAGAACCAAACCACATGGGAAATACTTCCCAGAACCAATAACTGGGATCACATCTTATTAAAGAGTTTCTGCATATTGAAAGAAATCTCCAGAAAACCCACAAACTGGGAAAAAATCTTAGTGAACTGTCCCTCAGACAAAGGACTTCTGTCTAGAACTTATAAAGATTTTAAAAAATCAGATCCCCGAAATTCAAAGACCCAATCCAAAAATGGGCATCCAAGATGAACACACAGTTCTCACATGAAGAAATACGAATGGCAAATAAATACATGAAAAAATGTTCATCATCATTAGTCATTAGAGAAACGCAAATTAAAACCACACTGAGATTCCATTTCACTCCAGAAAGAATGGCCAGGATCAAAAAAACTACCAACAACAAATGCTGGAAGGCTATGGAGAAAAAGGAACTCTTCACACTGTTGGTGGGAGTGTAGACTGGTGCAGCCACTGTGGAGGTCAGTCTGGAGATTCCTCAAAAAGCTGAGATTGGAAGTCCCATTTGACCCAGCTATTCCACTTCTGGGCATATTCCCAGAAGAACTGAAAACATCTTACCATAGTTATATATGTGCACCCATGTTTATAGTGGCACAATTTGTAATAGCTGGATCTTGGAAACAACCTAAGTGTCCATCAACTGAGGAGTGGATAAAAAATTATTGTACTTTAATACAATGGAGTACTACTCAGCTATAAAGAATGATCACACTGAGATATTTATAAATAAATGGATGCAACTTGAATCCATACTCCTAAGTGAAATAAATGAAACTCACATGTATAAATACTGTATAGTCTCCTTAGTGTAAGAAATGGTAAGAGTATATAAGATTTTATGGTAATCATGGTTCCCCATTATATTGTTTTGAAGTCTTATAATGCTTTCATTCATTGGTTGGAGTGGTTTTATTCTGTTTTGTTTGATCTTATTATGTGTGATGGTATGAACAGCTACTTTGAAGAAAACAAGACAATATGGCAGCCATTGCTGATTTAATATCATCTTACTTTGAAGTCCTACCATGCTTTTGTTCTTCTATTATCATTGGTTCTATCATGTTGTGTCTCATTGGATCTTAATATGTATGATAGTATAAACAAGTTTTTTATGGAAAATGAGATATTATGGTAGCCATTGTTCATTTTCTGTTATTTGGTTCAAAATATCTTGTAACACTTTCATTCTTTTGAATGATTTTATTCTATTTTGTTATGTTTGATATCATTGTGTGTGAAGCTACACTCAACTATTTCAAAGAAAGAGACATTATGGTAGCTACTGTTAATATCCAGTTGTCTTGTTGTAAAGTGCTGTGTTGCTTACATTGTTGTGTTCTGATCTGCTTTGTTCTTTCCTCTTTTGTTTTATTCTCTGTTAAATAAAAAAAGCAACAGAATTATATAAGGTGATTAAAAAGTAAATAGAAACAATAAAAAAGATCAGTAAGGTACTGAGAAAGGTGAAACATGATATAACCAAACAGATAATGGACTTAAAAAGCAAAAGGAGGAAAAGAAAATATTCTAAAGGACATAACTGCATGTATGTTTAAGTGTGTAAGATTGATAACCATGTTGCTAAGTTCTTATTGGATCATTGAACAGAACTGTTTGCAGTCTCACTGTTTGCATGTCCATTTTGTGGACTTTACTTTTGTAACTTGAACAACTGCATCTAAGAGGAAAGTATGTAATTATCAACTAGTGATTTTTTACTGGTTCCTATTTTTGTGGGTTTTTTTCTGTTTTGTCTTGTTTTGTTTTTGAGATTTTGTATTGTTTCTACCCTCTTTCTGTTTCAAAATTTTTTCTTTAAATAAAAAAATTTTTTTAAAAAGCAAGAGGAGGAAAAGAAAGTGCTCTAAAAGAGATAACTATGTACACTTAAGTGTGTAGGATTAATAACCATGTTACTAAGTTTTTGTTGGATCAGTGAACAAAACTGTTTGCAGCCTCACTGTTTGAATGTCCACTTTGTATGCTTTAATTTTGTAACTTGAACAACTATATCCAAGAAGACAATATGTAATGTATCAAATAGTGATTTCTTACTGTTTATTTTTTTTGAAATTCTGTATTGTTTCTACCCTTTTTTCTGTTTTGCTTCCCCTTCTCTTTAAATAAAATTTTAAAAAAAGAGAAAAAAAAAGAAAGAAAAAAATCATTAAAGGATTTTCTACTGTTTGAAAAGAATAAATTAAGAATGAAATGGAAATAAATAAAATCCTTAGGAGACCAATTAAAAGAAAAACTATAGTATGAAATGGTTTAAGAAAAGAGACACAAATACAAATAAAATGATAGAATAATTTAAAGCATAATATTACTTTATATTCTGTGACCATACATTTACAAATATACACAAAATAGATAATTTTTCTAGTGAACCACAGATTACTGAAATTGATTTTGGTAGAGATAGTGACAACAGGAATAGATCAATGTTTAAGGAAAATACTTGATATAATTTATTTTTGTAATGATAATAATAATGGCCTAATGACTTTAGAGATAAATCCAGAAATTTCTGTGGGTTTGTGAATGGAAATTCATATCTCATTTACACCAAGTATAAATAGGTATTATTATGTCCAGTAGTATTTGGGGCACATACTTCCCCTCCTCCCCATAGACCCATTGTTCTCTAACACTGCAAATTCCTCTGCTGACCATCTGCGTTTGACTGGAAGAAGAGGGAGAAATGAAACACACTGAATCAGGTAAATGGCCTCTTCAGGATGAAACCAGTCTTCAAAATGACTTACAAAACTTCTGCCCACATCACAGCCAGAACCTAGTCTTTGGCCACACATAAGGCAGTGGACAGAGAAAGTCATGAAATCCCCTGAGGGCCAGAAGACAAACAAAAAGGCTTCTAGTGAAGAACTAGCAAGTCTTTGCCACAAGATCCTAGTCTTTGCCACAAGATCCTAGCATCCTAATATAAGGAGGTAAGTGGCTGGTAACAGGACTCCTTATTATTAAACAATAGACCACCCCTTGGTATTCTGGACCTTCCTCTGTAGCTCCAGTGGATGAAAGCTAATTGTACACCTTCCAAATTGATAGCTATGGCTGGAATATTTACACTACAGAAATTGGCAGTCACTATAAATCATGGCAATTGATCAATAGCTCCCTCTCCCATCAAGGCTGATGATTGGTAAAAACCAATACAGTATTATGTAATTCAAATATTGTTCAATTTATCCCATTATAGAAAAGCTTAAAAACTACAATTCACTTTAGAAAGTTATAGAATTGACAAAGATAGAGCACTCCTTTAAAAAAAAAAAAAAGAACCTAGCATAAAATTTAACAATCTGAACAACTCCTTTTAAGATAACAATATGCAATATATTGACTAGTGTTAATTTCCTATCATTTTGTTTTGAAAGTCTGTATCTTTATCCTTTTTATTCTTTTATTTTATTTTGTATTTTAAAATGGATAAAACCAAGGAAAACAAAACAATAAAACCAGTCAAAATAAACCAGTATAAGCAATATGGTACTTCAAAACCTTACAAAATCAATAATACTTACCAAAATGCCTTTTGTGGACTTCAAAATAGCTGCAGATACCATCAGACATAGTAAAAATCGAACAGAAGAGAATAGAAACAGTAAAAACAAAACAATGAGTGTAATAAAGGACTTCAAAATAAGCCAATAATAAATCCAAGATGGCTACCATAATGTCTTGCTGTCTTTTAAATAGCTGCTCCTGCCATCAGATTTAACATAATCAACCAAAACAAAAGAGAATAAAACACAACCCAACAAAATAATGAAAATGATATGGTTTTCTGGTGGGGATCACTTCCTAGTGAGGCCTGGTTCTCTTCCTCTGCAGTCTGCTAATCGCGCTGACTCACGGACAGAGGCTTGGGTCTGGCTGTCCCCACTCTAGCAGCAGCCCATGTATGATGCTAGTTTCCAGACAGAGATCACCTTCTGGTGAGGCCGGGTTCTCTATCCCTGCAATCTGCAATAGGCTCTGACTCACAGAGAGGATTTGTTTTTAAAAGAAATAAATGTAACTATAGATAGACAAACATCTCTAATTAATATAGATTGAAATGTAAATGAAAGATCAACAAATCAGAAAAAGTCTGTGATTGTGTCTCCAAAGAAGATTTGCACAAAGGATGCATCAGGCAACAAGTTCTCGGAGAGTAAATCACCAGCTTCAAAACAGTGCAGCAGAGTGGTTGAGAACAAATGTGAAGACTTCCAACAAGACGACTGGGAGGGCCTGAAAGGGCACATGGGAAGTTCACTAAGTTGCCAACAGCAAGAGCAGGAGCCCTGTAATGAATCTCAGTAGCAAGGAAGCGGGGTCAAGAGATTCCATCCTATGTGTTCACTTGGGAAGGTCTTGAATAACCTTCCAGGGAGTTTCAAAGAATAGGAGGAAAATCTCTACCATGTGTTCACAAACCTTTCCTTCCTTGTAAGAGGTTTGTGGGAAGAGACTGTCACAGGGACTCCTTGTGCCATCTGCAGTTCAGGGACCTCTGGGTAGTGCAGGGAATGTAGGTACTCAGACCTTCAGGAGTCAAGTGCTTAAAATTCTCAGCTGTTAATACTGGTCCTTAAGTGCCTGGCAAAAAAATGGGGCAGGAAAGAGAAACAAGGTTTTGAAAAAGAGATAAACCAATATGCTGATGTATTCTGAAATCTCATGAATAGTAGTTTAAAATGTATTTTACAAGTGGTAGAAGTATATAGGACCAAATATAAAATCTGGCAGTGGGAGAGTGAAAATTTTAAAAAGAACAAAAAAAAGCAAAGAAGAACAATAATGAATTGAGAAAAGAACCAAGGCAGTGCATGTCATGAAAGTTAGATTTTAGTAATGTTTGAAAAGAAGTCATGAACAGCATTAGAGGCTAAAGAATAAATCCTCTTGGTAGTGTCACTTACCTTGCCTTGGTACACAAAAAACCCTGCGCATGAAAGACTCTATACCTTCTTATCAGTGCTCTGAGATCTCAGGCCCAGGAGACCTCGGGTACTGACTCATCTGATGACCTACACGTTGGCTAATGACAAAACACACGCTCCTAAAGTCAGGAGCTAAATGTTTTATTTTCATATAACATCACTGAAAAATTCTCTCATGTTTTAGGGCACATATGCTCACAATGGATAAGACAGTGCCAAAGACAACAGAATTCTGTCATTAAAATGCTAGTTCTTCCAGCTAGGGAGAAATCATTTGACATTGCCAAGGCAGCAGAGCTGTTCCACACTCTAAGCCACTGAAGCACATTTTAGATACCTCCAGCAGTAAGATCCGCATTGACTTCCTCCTCCCGGACCATGTCTCTCTCCTCTTCAGTATGGCCTTGCAGATGCAGTCCGTGGTATCACTGTCTCATCGACTTCCACATGTTGACCTGCACATATTAAAAATGACTCCCTGTAGCTGACTGTCTAACTATGCAGGTTATAGAATTATGTAGATTATAGAACAATGCCTTCATAATACAACTGCCATCCAAGGCAGGAAAAGCAGGACATACTTCACCTGGAATACTCACTTTGTTGCAGGATATTTTCTCCTTTATGCTTGTAAAGAAACATATTGTTAATTTGGGTTGTAAGAAATTCATCCATAAATATCTTTGTGTTGATACTGTACTGAAACCTTACTCTGGATATAAGGTTTTAGCGTGAGATAGAGTTGTTTTCTTTTCATATTCTCAGCCATGTTGTTTTCACATTCTTTTTCAAAGCAAGACCTTATAGTAACGTCAAGCTAGTTTTTGAACAACTCATAAAATGTAAGCCAACACCATGTGTCAAAACATCACTTGAGGATATCTTGAGCACTAACCAAATCAATTAAATAATGGTATAAAAATGCTACCCAAGCCTACCCTTTTATTGGCTAACTCTAAATTTTTCCTATGGTGAGTGAAAGTGATCCTGAAACATATACTAGTGGTAAAACAAACCATTCTGAGAAAGGATGAATATGTGGGAAGGTTCTATGTAATTAGAGAAATTACTCTTAAAACATACTTGTAACTGAATTTTATCTTTGTGTATATGCATGACATGTTTAACTATATAAAACATCAATGAATTAAAAGTATACATTTATATTTTTAAAAGATGTGTTTTTAAAAGATATATTTATATTTTTAAAAATGTATTCTGACAAATTATCTTTTCTATTCACTTACCCTATTCCCACCATAGTTATTAAAGATAATATTTATAGTTCATTGACATCTTTTTTTTAAGTCTATAAGTTTATAAGTCTATAGGCATATATGTTTCTCTCTCTTAAACAAACTTTGGTGTACTTTCCTCTGAAAGTCATTCCATGTTAGTTCATAAAGATTTTCATGCTTTTGTTTATTGTACACATTATCACGTGCATGCACAAGGGTTCAGTCAGCCACTGAGCTGCGCATGGACGCTGAGATCATTACCAGCATGTGGCTATTGGAAATGTGCCTTTTGCTTATATCCTGATGTATCATCATGCTTGCCTTTACTTTTCGCTAACAGTGATTTTGTATTTTTTAACTTTTAATAGTTAGGTGCTATTTGTATGAAAGAAAACCAGAGTTACAAAGTTAGAGTTATAAAAAGGTACAGAAAAAGAAAACATAAGAAATTCTTTAATTAAATGCATGTGTGATAGAGGATCACCTCACTTCATCCATTTCCAAAGAACAGCTCTTTGTACTTTGTACCAATCACTGGATACTCCCAGTACTTCCTGACTACCTTGGTAGAAAGTAGGAATGGAATATATTATGTTCCATTTTATATACAAGGTTCATTTGTTTGCTCTGAAAGCTTTCTTATTTATATAAAATTGTTTAAATTGTTCAACTGATGTTTTTCTATCTGTGAAAATTATGTTTTAAGTTAAAATGGAACAAATCATAACTTTTTCATTAAAATAATGGAAATTGTTTCTTCATTTCAAACTTTGTACTTAATGGCAATGTTTTGGGGAATGAATTAGTCACACAAAGTAAGGGCTAGGTGTCTCAGTTTATCTCTCCCACTGGACTCTAAATTCCATGCCTGACTCATAGTTGGCACCCGTAAGACTTCTTGAATAAAAGAAAATTTTGAAAGATTAGCTAAAATTAACAAGTTCAATTACTTAGTAAAAGCTAAATAACTAAAAATAAGAAAAGACTGCAAGTCTAAAGACAAAAGAGACTGCATATTGCTGTCATTGGTAAAGTCATTTTCCATGGGAGTTATACGAAACCACTGTACATGCATAGTGAATTGGACAATTCAAAAACAGATGGTGAATAATTTCAGCTCAGTTCAATCAATGCTAGCTTCAGAAGGAGATACCAGGTAGGTGGTATATCAATCATGTCTGGAAAGAAGTATAACAACCCCACAGTGCTGAGGGGCAGAGTTCAAGGCTCTGCAGACCTGCACAGTAATGGGCCTACAGCTTAGACTTCATGAGAGGACTACCACCAAGTGTTGTCATTAGAAGACATAACTACCAACAGCCCTTCACCAGGAAATGGTGTGGCTCTGGGAAAGTATTCCAGACTATCTTTCTACCTCCACTCTCCTGCCTGGAACTCTCACTGGAGAAATGCAAGAAAGCATCAGAGAGCAAGGAAGAACTCCAGTTTAGGAATTTCAGATAGCTCAATCTCCTGGGCTCAGAGACAGGTAGAAGATGATAGTACACAGATCTAGCTGGGTAAATGGAGACTATTATACACACTGAGTGACTGGACACAGAAAAATTAGCTAAGCCTACTAAAGACCAACCTCAGTTGTTTTATATTTTTTCCAAATAGCCCTATTTATCTCTGCATTTGAATGAGTAAAGACTTTTGTAAAGACTTTTGGCAAAGCTGTATTTTGTCAAGTGATCACAGTTTACAAGACATAACATCTATATATTTAACTATACCAACATATGGCAAGAAATATTAAAAGAAATTTCAACCTACTCCAATTTTCCACTGGATACTATTATATATTTTAACCCATGAGTTCTTAATAAAAAGGCAAATACTTTTCACAACCCTGACAATCAAAACTCAATCAGGACTGTTTTTATAAAAATCTTCAAATCTATTTGAACCTTTTGTTTGATACAAATATCTATCTAAATTTCCATTTTTAGCCCAATCTTTGCTTTTGCCCAGGAGTGGAATGGAGTATAAAGAGTTAAACTCTTTAAACTGGTTTCTTTTGTTCAAGTCTGGAGACTTCGATGAGATTTCTAATATATCCAAATTGTCCCACCCCTAAACTTGTTCTCCAAATAGTTGAAGTTGAATTCTGTTCAGCATTTAAACTGAATCACCACTTGTTTTTAACCAAAGTTGTTTTCATTTCAGTCAATTGCTCTTTGAACAGTGAACTCTAAGGAAACTTTGAGTTTCAGTAGTAACAAGTGCACTGTCTGCAGGGGCAAGACTGCTCCTCTCCCAGTTTGCAAGGTTTTCATTTCTCTCCTACTCCTTCTGAAAAAGAAGAAAATGCATTTTTCAATTGTGTGAGGGAATCCCCTTCTCTTTTTACTTGGAAACTTACCTTTCTACACGTTGATCTATTTTCTTTCTCTAACCAAAATAGATGAGGACAATAATCACCACACTTTCAAATAGATGGATAGGCTTCAAATATTGTCAATTAAAAAGTAACAAATCCAGTAAAAATAGAACAGAGAAGATAATTTCAAAATGTGTAAATCTACAACTGCTCTAGAAAACAAGAAAAAAATTTAATAATGACCTAGAAATTTGTAAGAACCCTGAAAAGACTAAAAGCAAGTAGGATCAGATTAATAAAATGAACTATACCCAAAAGCTTAAATATGAAAAAATTTACAACAAAGTGGGAAGAATTCTGGGAGTTCAACATAGTTAGAATTAAAAAACAAACCAGCAAGAATCTCTATTACAGTTGTTCAGGACCTGGCAGCTCAGTACCACTCGGACAACCCTGGCAGAGGTGCCCTTTTCCCATTCATTTTTTATTCATCCTTGGTTGATGAGCATTTGGGTTGTTTCCAAGATTTAGCTATTACAAATTACATTGCTATAAATATGGGTGCACATATATCTCTGTGGTATCTTTAAAACTTTAATAAATTTAAGTGGTTAAAAATAATGATTTAAATTCTTCAAAAAATGTCCTAAAGTCATATAGCAAATGGAGAAATACCACTTACTACAGAAATTTTCCTAAGTCTTACTAAGAAGGGAAAGGATCTATGGCATCTGAGCAACAAAATCTACCTCCCTGTCCCAGCTCAGTGTGACAGTAGCTCTATTCTCCCTGGCTGGAATCAAGAACAGAAAGTGCTCTCTTCCAGATCCTAGGCTAGGGATGCCACTTCCTGGAAGAGATGTCTGCTGCCCAAGTTTCTTATCACTTCTATTGCTTAACACCTCTCTAACCTCTACTTGCAAGAAGGTCTATTTCAGCAAGGACAGTTGAGAAATCTGGGGCTTTCTTCTATGCTGCAAACTCCATTTGCAGGGCGGGTGGAAACTCTATTCCTGACACAGTGCTGGACACTAATCACCTTCACCCTGCCTCAACTGCAAGGAAGAGGTTGCCTATTTGATGAACCAAGAAGACCAGAGGCTACCAGTCTGCATAAGGCCCTGCTTAGAGAGCAGTCACTCAGAAAGAAGTCACTGTCCCCATTGTTGGCTCAGAAAACAGGTGGAATTATTCTGCCCAAAAGCAAGACACTAATCCTAAGAACAGAAAAATCTATGGTTCTGATTAAAGCAATTGGTCAAAGTGCTGCTGAAGAAAATGAAAATTTAGTGCTAAACAATTGCTCATAACAACGATCACGTCTGTAAACCACTTACTTTAATCAAGAAAGCCAGGAAAAGAAGAACCTACTGTGGGTAGAGCAAATCTCAAAGGTAGCCCCTGCTGGCCATGCCTGCAACAGGGCTATCATTTGGTTGGATCAAACTGAACAACAATTTATGACACAGGGCATTGCTGAAAACAATAAAGCAATCAACTAGCAGTCATTGGAGACTAATAGCTGGGTGTGGTGCCCCTCAAAGTGTAGCATCTAGAAATCTCACAAAATGATCAAGTAAATTAAAGATAAAAGACAGTCCCATGAAAATAGCTGTAATCCTGTGGGCAAGAAGGATTTAAATGAAGTTGCACATATCCAAGATTAAGAGTAGCACCACTAGGGCATCTACATCACAGCAGAAATAGACTGCACTGAAACTCCACTAGGTCACTAAAGAAATGAACGAGTCAAGCACAAATGAGAGTCACAGAATTCAGCACCTAGATTCCTTTCAATAGATCGCATAAATAGAACAATGTTTAACAACAACAAAAAAGAGACATATATAACAAGTAGCAAAGAAACGAGGAGAAAGAGCAGGTGCTTTTGATTGAGTCCAGATGTTAAAATTAGCAATCATTTAAAATTAGCTCTTGTAAATATGTTCAAAAAACTGAAGGAAAAATGTTCTAAAAGAAGTAAAAGACTATGATGGAAGTTCCTCAACAGACAAGATGATAAAGAGGTAGAAATTATTTCTAAAAGGAAATCCTTCAGTAGAATACATTGTAACTGAGAAGAGAAATTCACTAGAAAGTCTTGACAATGGATTTTTTTCTGGCAGTAAAGTATGTCAGTATGTTTGATAACAGAGTGATTCAAATTATTCAAGAATAAAGAGGATAGAGAGAAAAGATGAAGAAAGACAAACAGCATCTCAGGGAAATATGGGGCATCATTAAGAGCGCCAGTGTATCTCAGTAAGAGCACCAAAGGGAAAACAGAACACAAATCTTGGAAACAGTCAAAGAAAATGGACTATTCATATGTGGGTAGCCAGTTTTCCAAGCACCACTGGAGTTATGTCTCTTCCAGGAAAAATATTTGGCCCTCATGTCAAAAATAAAGATAGCTGAGTGCACCTTGGTTTATTTCTTCAGCCTCTATTCTGTTCCACTAACTAACAAATCAGTTTGTTTTTTGTCCACCATCCCCCAGTATCATGCTGTTTCTATCATTGTAGCTTTACAGTGTATCTTGAAGTCTGGGATTCTGATGCCCTTCATGCCCAAAATTCCTTTTCTATTTTAGGTCTCTATTTTACATCTGAATCTTAGGATTTTTTTCTCTAGTTCTATGAGAAGCAGTATTTGGTATGTTGATTGTGATTGCATTAACTCTATATAACAGTTTTAGAAGTATGGCCATTTTCATGGTATTCATTCTGCCTATCCAAGAACAGGGGATATCTTTTCACTTTCTTATATCCTCTTTGATCTCTTTTTTCAGAATACTATGGTTTTCATTATGGAAGTCTTTCATTTCCTTGGTTAGATTAATTCCTATTATATTTTATTTTTCTTAATGATAATATAAAAGGTATTTTTCCCTAATTTCCCTCTTGATGAGTTTATTATTGGTGTACAGTAATGCTATTGATTTTTGAGTGATGGTTTTGTATCCTGTTATGTTACTGAATTTAGTTATTAATTCTGGAACTCTTTTGATGGAGTTTTGAAGAAACTTTCTCAGTGTTGGAAGTTTAAATTAAAAATAAAACTTCCATTCAACCCAGTCATTGCCCTTCTAGGTATCTTCCCCAAAACATTAAATACAGCATATTACAGTGATTGTTTACATGCATGCCCATATAAATGTATTAATGTACACTGGAGTAAAACTCTGCTATAAATAAACATGCAATTGGTCATTGGTAGGAAAATAGGTTCATCTTGGGATCATAATGTTAAGTGAGGTAAATCACACATAAGCTTAAATGTCACATAGTTTCCCTTATATGAGAAATTCAATATATAGACAAAGTACATAATAAAAGATAGACAATAGGAAATAGCAAGATGATTCTTTGGCATATGGGAAAAGAACCAAGAGATGAAGGGAGAAAAATGATATAAAAAAGAAAAGGAGGTGAACTGCACAGATAACAAGTCCATATGAAGAATGTGATCATCATATACTACAAACAAGTATAAAATTATGTATATGTATATGCATATGTATATGTAGATAGAGGAGTCTAGGAGATGTAGAGTGATTAATAGAGAAGGAGGGAGTTAAAAAAGAATTAAGAAATGCCAGGTACATGTGCCAACTCCCACAAGTAACATAGTCATTATGTACTGCAAATGTACCAGTTAGAAATAAAAGATACAAAATTTCAAAATAGAAAGCGACTTTAAAAAACATTATGAAAATTCAACAAGATATAATGTAATAATAAATGTTGCACTCAAAATTTTTCACTTGATGCAAAAAACATCAGTGAAAAAGTGAAAGAGGAACAAACAGGGCATGACAGAGGGAGAAAGCAAGCAAATGTAAATACAACCATGCCAATATCAATAATCAATGTAAATGCATCAAAAAGCAGAGGCCTATCCTTTCCCTGTCTTCACATGGTCTTCTCTCTGTGTGGACCTCTGGGTCTTGATTTCCTCTTTCTATAAGGGAATAGTTATACTGGACTAGGACCCATGCAATAAAGACCACTCTAACTTCATTATACCTGCACAGGTCCTGTCTCTAAAGAAGGTCTCATTCTAGGGGTACAGGGATTCAAGACTTCACTGTATGAACTTGGGGATGGGAGGACATAGTTAGACTCCTAATAACTACTTCCCCTTTTTTTTCTAAGTGCTAATTGGTGAATCACTGCTTTAAGTGAGTCTAGAATAGGTAAATGTGGTACTAGTAAAAGGGTACCAAGATCTGAGGCTTCTGCTTCAGAGCAGGTACGTCCCTTTCTGACTTTAACCTCTCCCTCCTTTCCACAAAATAATCTGATCAAGATACCTCAGAGCCAGGGAAGTCCCTATAGATGAAAGACCCTGCCCAGTGCAGGCCCAGGGCACTTTTCCTGAGCCATCTTGGTAAAGGCTGGCCCTAATTCTGTTTGTATATGGCTCAACCTCAAACACCAGCTATAGATGAGTACTTTAATTTAGGCCAGAGAGTGGCATTTGTGGTCATCCTTCTCTGGATAAACCCCAGACTGCAGTTTCTGGAAAACCAACAGCTATGAGTGTGTCTTTACTTACAGTTTTTCCTTAGGATGAGTGAATGCATCCATTCATGGGAGAAAGTACATTGAAAAGTGCCAGGCAATCCTAATACAGAAAAAAAATTAGAGATGTATGCTATACCATCCATTTATGAATACATCTCCACTGTGGCAATTTCTTAGTCCTGACACTGCAGGGAATTAAACTGCTTTTACTTGAACAAAGTACTCATCATCATGAAAAGAAAGTGGCAAAATCCTGGTGCTATTGATGATGAACTCTTTTCTTTATAAATGAGCTGAGAAATCCAGGTCAAAAGCTGTAAATTCATGCAATGAATTCATACAGATTTAAATTTCAGATCTGCCCCGGTGGCCAACATATGAGCTGTCTGTATTCAGGGTAAAGCCTTTTTTGCTTCTTTTTTTTGGCAAGAATACTGACTGTTGGATTATTTGTCTTGCATATTTTTAATACTTGAACCAGCTTATATAGAATATCTTTAAACAGATATGCATTTATCTTCAAAGAATGAAGTACTCACTTGACTGGATAAAAGTAGGGGATAGCTTAGATCTCAACCCCTCCCAGTTGTTAGTAAAGATTATGAAGATTTTCTTTACCCTGTTTTCATTTCACTGGTAAAGTAAGATTAAACCTCTCCCAAAATGGGACCCCTCAATGCAAATGTTTCTGGAATCTGGTTTGCCGCACACACACTAAACTACAAAAATCAGTTTCCCAGAAGGTGAACCTCTTATACATTATACAGATACGTGGTGGGTATGGCTGGAAAGAACACAGACTTGGAATTCACGGAGACTTGGATTTGAATCAAATGCCATAATTTATCAGTTGTAGTCTTGGATAAATTATTTCACCTGTCGGATTCAGTTTCTACATTGCTAAAATGAGGTGGCCACCGTAGGTGTGTGGAGGAGTAATAACTGTCCCTCTGCATGCACAAAGGTGGCAAGGAGAGGAGGAGATGCTGTTCCTAAGAAGGCACACAAGCTTGGAGATCACATGATTTCTATAAAAACCCAAAATATAAATAAAGCGCAAAAGAAAAGATCATAGGAGACAGGGAGATGGATCTTTTGCAAAAAAGAAAGAGACCAAGAGACAGAAGGAGCAGGGAGGAAGGGAAGGGAAAGGAGATTTTTTAAAAAAGAGTTAAGTTGTGTTATGTGCATGCACCAACTCCCCATAGTGAGTGCAACAATTATGGGTCATAAACATGCACTAATAAAAAATTTTAAAATGTTCGAAGCTACCCCTGGAGAGGAGATAGGCACATGCTCTGCTGTTCTGAGTATACCTTGTCCCAAGGTCAGGCGGTCAGCCCTTGAAGCAACTGAGCACTGCTATGTGCCCAGAAGCTTGACGTGTGTAATCCCAGGATGTTTTGTTTGATTTTCACAAGACCCAAATGTGGAGTGTGATCATCACCATTGTGTGGAGGCCAAGAAGAGTCAATTATTTAAGCCATAGGACTCATTAAATGGGGGATATAGAAATTAAAGTTGTCTGATTGAAAAACCTGTGGTTTTCTGCAACACCAAACCGATTAAATAGTAAAAATAACAGCAGCAACAACAACAATAAGAACCCTGACCCTGCAGATTGAAAGAGAGGCTGTGTTTGTATTTCCAAGCCTCCTTTCACTCACTGGTCAGCCTTCCCTGGCTCAGGCCCACAGTTTATCATCAGATGACCCTAACACTGTCCTCCTCTCTTCTGAACGGGACTCTAGCCCTCCCCCATCTTCAGCCTGTCTTCTTTTTGCCTTCACAATCTCACCATTCCCACTTTGAACT
This sequence comes from Hydrochoerus hydrochaeris, assembly GCA_004027455.1. Classification (NCBI taxonomy): domain Eukaryota; kingdom Metazoa; phylum Chordata; class Mammalia; order Rodentia; family Hydrochaeridae; genus Hydrochoerus; species Hydrochoerus hydrochaeris. Next base: position 151 of record PVLA01004388.1, on the reverse strand, counting down.
CTCTTGCTGATCCACCTGATTTTGTTACACTGCCTCTGGAACTTGAAGACCAGGGAAAGGCTTGATTCAGAAAGTTTCTCACACTGATATTGCCCTCTCCTCTCCCTTCCTTCTTGCCTTCCTTCTTGCCTTCCTTCCTTCCTCCTCCTTC